>SNQJ01S0028071.1:116231-135613 GCA_010110895.2 Picea sitchensis | reverse complement strand
TGCTATCCTTGGAGAGAGGTGTGCCACCTTTGTTTGGATATTAAGCCTAGGGTTTGCTTCTGGAATCTTTCTCTGTCAAGGTTAAATTGCTCAGGGGTGGCTTCGGCCTATCGTTGGGTAACAATATTGCTATATTGTCTATGGTTAAACGAGCACATCCATTATATTCTAACAACCAGTGCCCTATCAATCATGGGCCAATGGATTCATAAGGCGTTAGATAAATGAGAGAACTATTGTGTCACAAACAAAACTTTGAAGCAGGTCAGATGGCAGAAAAGGCACAAGGTCATATGGCAGAAAAGGCTTGTTTACCATCTTCCACCAATTAGTAGATAAAGAAACTATTTGATATATTCATCTTTACGGTGTGTACTTAAGGTAAAAAGGGCCTAATGTGATACATTTGAACCTTAAGTATTTGTTAGAAATGATTGTAGAAAATTAGTCTTGGAGTGCTAAGAATGCCACTCATCAATCAAATTATAAACATGTTGTTTTATGATTGAAATATGCCTCCAAATCTGCAACTTAGCTGATAGAAGAAACAAGAACAAGTGCAGAAATAAAACAGCAAATAAAACAAAAGAGAGAACCTCCTCAAATTGTTTTATTCCTAGATGAATAAATTCATTACTAAGCCTTTATAAAAGAATGACAACAAGAATCTACAAAAACATGGACAACAAATTGAAGAGCATAAATAAACCATACATCAAAGTGGATCAATACCTCAATCTTTCATTAATATTCAAGAGTGGTAGTACAAAGGAGCTCCATCAAGCTTCAATTCCTAAGCTTGATACTTCGTCGCTTCTCTCACTCCTAAATCTCCAATTGCCAATGAAATGAAAAGAAACTCCTCATTATATAGAGTGAGTTAAGTCTCTCATACAATAAAATATATTATCTTTCTAACTAAATCCATGACAAGTTAACAAATACTAAAATTTTGGAGTAGTTAGATCCATGGTTGGCAATATCAAGGCATGTGGATGTTATCCTCTTCAAGAGAGGTCGCCCTCATTCAAAATAGGCAACAATATGCAACAATAACCTCCAATAGAGGATGCACCATCCAGAAATATGTATTATACCAAGTCAAATGCTAAATGGGTCCACATAAAATTCACCCTCCAAAAATGGATGCATGCAAAATATAATAAAATAATCTTCAATCTAGGAGGATGCGCTCAAGGATCAACCTAGAAGGGCTCACAAAATGCACCCTCCAAGGTACAAGAGAGACATAACAATAAAATATCCCTCCTAGGAGAATGCTCCATAACCAACCTCCAAAACTCGAAAGTGGTCCACAAGATGCATGCAACCAATCCACATGTGCAAATCCCAAGGCAACCAACTCCATATGGATGAATGTGCAAGACACAGTAGTCAAACCCCAAAATAGTAAGTGGTCAACCTCCACCAAAACTAATCCAGGAAGATAAGGGAGAATTAGGGTTTTGACCATGCCAAAATTCCATGAAATAAATAAATATACAACTCCAAGAATAGCAAGAAGTGTATCCACAAATTCGCCCTCCAAAGATATGCCCAAATATAGTAGGATGACCAAGTAAATGCATGTAATGTGCCACACGTGTAGCCCTCTAACTATGCCACATGCCTCCCAATAAAAAGCCTCCATAACCAACTCCAACTAACCACTTCAAGTGTGAAAAGGAAGCCAATGAAGTAGGGCACCCTAGCCATTAACCTTAATCGGGCTAAATTAGATTAATTTAACCATTGAACAATTAAATTAACCTCAACATGTGCGCACAAAGGTTAATGTTAAAATAAAAGCATAGCCCCCCTCCAATTAATCACCAACAGATTAAATCACCATGAACATGTGTGCCAATGAGGGGTGCACTTCTAATAAAATGTTGTACCGAGATGTTCTCCCTAGCAAAACCCCACCATGGTAACAACAAAATATAAAGCCCAACCTAAGGTGAAAAGTTGCAAACATCGTGTCCGCAAATGTATCGACGAGGGTTTGGAAAACAACTTATTGGCGACATCGAGAAAAATATCGACAGACTTCAAAAAACACAAAAATATTCATTTTTTAAATTTTTCTAAACATCTAAAGAAAGCCCTCCCTCTAGCCCTAATATGGGCAAATGTAATAGTGAGTAACCCCTTTATTCTCAATCTATTGCTTTTTCTCTTCAAACTGAGCAAAAAATTCTAAAAATATATAAAACTTTCTTGACTTAGCTGAGATTTTCCTTTTCTAGGCAATATATTGCCAGTGTATCGTGATATTTTGAAAATATCGCAATATATTCGAAATTGGAAAAAATTCACGATACCATCGCTAACTAGGGGACATCATGATGTTAGCGATAATTTCGCAATTTTTGCAACACTACTAAGGTGCACCACCACCAAGGGATTATTACATCAAAAATCATCGTCCAACCTTAGGAAAAGGTTAGATCACCATCAAATAATATGCAGTAACCTGTTTCTTACTCAAACTTGGGAAATAACACATCAATAAAGGTACTAACATCATCAAACACATTCCCCCCTAGGTGATGTCTAGCAAATGTCACATCATTAAGTTATATACCTAGGAAAATCCCACAAAGGCAACATGAATCATCCCACACAATGACATCATAAAAGAAAGGCGCATAACAAAGCGCTAACCCATCCAATCATCAAGTGTGTTCCCCAATCAGACAACATCAGAGGACCATGTAGAAAACCCCTCTTATTAGCACCAACATCATAACATCAACATACCAAGTCATTAAGAAACATCAACAATACCATGCAATATCTACCTCCAACCATCATCATCTAACCCCTTGGGGGGGCTAAAACCATCATCCATATCCAAGATAAGCATATCAACCATACCTTAATGAAATATCATGCTCCAAGATACCAACAAATATGCAACCAAAGTGTGATCAACAAGGCAAACACATGTGAGAAGACCACCAAACCATCAAGCACGATCATCCAACCAAGAAGTGAAGCTCCTCCAACCAAAGACCTCCATCAAATGATCCAATGCAATGAAGAGAAGGGGCTCCATTAAGATGAATCCCTCCAAGTCAATCCAAACACCTCAAGGATCCAGTTGAAAGCCACCACTAATGTGATGAAAATCACAATGTGGAACCTCATACAATATGAGATGTAATAATAGGCTCCAACTTGGGGACACACACTCTTCTTACAGTGCATGATGAAGAGTGCATGAGAACCTTAGAAATCTTTTGTCCAATCTGTCAACAAAAAAAAAAGTGGTCCTTAACCACCCTCCAAAAATAGAAAGTGGTCCACAAGATGCATGCAACCAATCCACATGTGCAAATCCCAAGGCAACAAACTCCATGGATAAATGTGCAAGATGAAGTATTCAAACCCCAAAATAGTAAGTGGGTAACCTCCAACAAAACCAATCCAGGGATATAAGGGCAAATTAGGGTTTTGATCAAGCCAAAACTCCATGAAATAAATAAATATACACCTCCAAGAATAACAAGTGTCTCCACAAGTTTTCACGCCAAGGATATGCCCAAATATAGTAAGATGACCAAATAAATGCAAATAATGTGCCACACATGTGGCCATCCAAGTATGCCACACGCCTCCCAATAATAAGCCTCCATAACCAACTCCAACTAACCCCTTCAAGTGTGAAAAGGAAGCCAATGAAGTAGGGCACCCTAGGTAATAACCTTAATTTGGATAAATTAGATTAATTTAACCATTGAACAGTTAAATCAGCCTCAATATGTGTGCACAAAGGTTGATGCTGAAATACAACCATAGTCCCCCTCTAATTTGTCACCAACAAATTAAATCACCATGAAAATGTGTGCCAATGAGTGGTGCACTTCTAATAAAGTGTTGTACCATATAAATAAAAGATGTTCTCCCTAGCAAAACCCCACCATGATAACCACAAAACATAAAGCCCAACTTGAGGTGCACTCACATCATAAATCATCGTCTAACCTTAGGACAAGGTTAATCACCATCAAATAATATGTAGTAACCACTTTTTAACTCAAACTTGAGAAATAACACATCAATAAGGGTACCAACATCTGTTGAAATCTCTATTCCAACACCTAAATACTTTACTACATTGTGTTTTTCCTTGTTGATAAATAAATTACACCACATAGAATAAAATATATTGGCAGGAAATAAAAACAACGAAAGCAAAACTGGAAAACCAAACTTCACACAACACACAAAAATATTGCCCTTCAAATCATCTTTTCATTAAATAATGACTCCAAGCTTACAAGGGCTCCCTTACTGGGAAAATAGTCCACTAAGGAAAAATACAAATACAACAAACCTGGCAACTATGGCCCTGAAGAAACCCTTTGTTGGATCTGCCCAGATCTACATATTGAACACTCATATCCGCACTAGATCTCCCTGTTGAACACTCAGATCTGCACTAGATCTGCCTGTTGGTCCTCAAATCTACAAGATCTTCTTGCTAGTACCTCAGATCTGCTAGATCTATCCGTTGGTACCTCAAATCTGCTAGATTTTCCCGCTAGTACCTCAAATCTGCACTAGATTTGCCCGCTAGTACCTCAGATTTGCACTAGATATGTCCATTAGATCTGCCTGCGGAACACTTGGATCTACACTAGATCTGCCTGCTTGTCCTCGGATCTACAAGATCTTCCCGTTGGTATCTTAATCTACTAGATCTTTCTATTGGTACCTCAAATCTGCACTAGATATGTCTGTTGGTACCTCAGATCTGCTAGATTTGTCTGTTGGTACCTCAAATTTGCACTAGATCTGTCTGTTGGTACCTCAAAACCGTTAGATTTGTCTGTTGGTACCTCAAATCTACTAGATCTACCTGTTAGTACCTCAAATCCGTTAGATTTGTCCGTTGGTACCTCAGATCTGCTCCCCAAAAATCTGTCCTTCAATTTTTGGCTACTGGGTTTTCTCCTCTTGCAGCACTACTTGCACTTTCTTCCTTCAGACTTGATCTCTAGATGAAAGTCCTTCTTCACCCTTCCTGAAATACCCTTGAGTCACAGTCCTTCATGACTCAAGCACTTGAGCAGAAGTCCTTTGCTCCCAAGTGAATGACTCAAGCACATGAGAAAAAGTCCTCCTTTGCTCCTATGTGCTCTCTTCGGTCTTTTTCCTTCACCTAGCCTTGCTTTTATAATCTTGAGTTATGACCGAATCAAACATAACCCTAATCTCCAAAGTGATTAACGGTTCAGATTAGATCTCAACTCGCTTGCGATCAATGGCTAAGATTGATTTAATTCACTAATGCTAATAACTTTAGCATTTCATTAAATTAAACACACTTTAATTATAAAAAGCACTTTACTTTAATAACTCCTTTAATTAAAGTAAATTACTAAGGTTGAAGGCATTGGACGACTTCCACACGTCTAAACACTTAGACATGTGCATAAGTGTTAGAATATGAAAGATGTGTGCTCGTTTTACCATTGACAATACCCTTGTCACCCAACCGTAGGCCGAAGCCACCCTCCGAGCACCTTAACCTTGACAGAGAATCATTCCGGAAGCAAACCCTAGGCTAGATAGCCAAACAAAGGGTAGCGCACCTTTCCCCAAGGATAGCGCACCAACAAGAGTTGATCAGATAGTCCAAACCCTAGCCAAGAGATAGTCCAAGCCAAGCGTGATCTACTAGTACCTTGGGATTCTTGATGGCGGCTCTCCTCAAACACTAGCGCTGGAAATGAGCCTTTGCAATTAGGCATGCGAGGAATGAAATTGGCTTCTTTTGTATTTATACTAAGTGCAGCTAGCTGGGCGACTTCTCGATGCGGGTATGTCTATTGATTATATATTATTATTTATGGCCGACTTCTTCTCTTGGGCTAATAACCTAATAAATTATCTTCTTGAATTAAACAAGTCTTCTGGGTTATTAGCCAACTCATTAGGTTTCTTCTTGCTTCGGTCGTCTATTCTTGTCAGGTTTTACACATGGAGGTAAATACCTCCACATAACTTCATATCAACACTCCCTCCTAGCTAGGGAATTGATACGAGTAATGATTCTTGAGCACAAAACATACACCCGGTAGCATCAACAAAGTTATATAGACTAGATCATGAAACTTTTCCTCATCATCATCATCAATTGCATCATCTCGAGGCCATACTCCATCAGTGTCCAGGACATGATGCTCCTCCGCAGTATAAGAGCCATTCTTCTAATCTAGAGAGTAAATGTTTTTGAACCATTTTCCATCTAGAAAAATCTAAGTTCATCATTCATCACGGCGATAATTATTTCAATAAAGCTGTGATAGTCTTCAGGCAATCGAGGAACAAAATGCATCAAGCTGATATCCATGTGGTACATAACTACAATCAGGTGGTACACTACCACACCAAGCCTGCCAAGTACTTGATCAACAGCGTGCATAGTCACGAGCGATTGAACATCCACCATAGTAATACATCTTGTCCTTACCAATCTTCATAACAATCATGCGTTACCAACACGCACGAGAAACAATGTTATGATATAAATTGAATCATTGGGCCAATCTTTCACTCATATCGGTGAGATCACGAAGAATATTTGCTTATAGAGTGGTTTCAATGAGATATCGGACTATTCTTCTTCTCGAAGAATAATTGTCCGAATCTTCCACAAACTGGACTATTCCCCACCTGGGCCATTCTTCCTACCTAATCAAGGTACCACGGAGAATGTATAAACCCCTAAGGAGCGCATGTCTGCGATTGTTGAGCTTTGGACACGGTACCTAGGTCATTCCTCCTACACTAATCAAAGTGCGTTGGAGAATGTATAAAACCTAAGGAATGATTATGGGACCATTTCCTCTATTAACCATAAGGGGAAAAGATTATTTCTCATCAACCTCAAACAGAGACCATTCCTCATGTTAACCACAATGAGAAATCGTTGTCCGGTGAGGTGGACCAGTCTTCTTGACGACTACTAAGAGTGACTGCCAAGAAGTATGACTATCCTAGACCACTCCCATGTTAAACACAATGGGAAGTGGTTGTCTATGATACATCGACTTGTCGGACCATTTCCCATGGTATTGCTCCTGATAGAAATGTTGTCTGTCGAAAATCTCAATCCACTTTCGAACAGGAAAGCATCTATCAAGATGGACTATTTTTCAATCTTGAAATGAATGTCCTCAATAATATTTTAGTGCTCCCTTGTACAGTCATCTTCCTTTTTTCAATAAATTAGATCTCCCACAGACTCCGGCTTAGTCTACGCAAACTCTTTCATCTTGGATAGAAGCTTTTACCAAAATGTTTCCTTATCTGCTCATCTATGGAATATGTAGGGTATCCAAGTGGTATTTTATGGATTCACTATGATACTCATGGCATTAATATCAGTAACGAACTTCTCCATAGGCGCACCATTAGCGGTTCCTTCTCTTTTCCTTCTTCAAACTACGGTTCCCGCGATCTTTCCTTTCACAATATCCATTTTATTCTTGGAGCAGGATGGGGTCAATCCTTGTCTTCCACCTTCTGAAGTTAGAGGCTCCATCAAACTTGTTCTCGGACAGAATAAGTCATGTTTGCTGACTTGTTCAAACCCTAGATTTGACCAAGAACTCAAACTTTATGTTTTTGTTGGCTGAGGGTACCATAGGGTGCGTTGGGCTAGGGTGCGTTGATCTATCAGGAGATTAGGTCAATCTATTCATTTAAGGTGCCTCAACAGAGGATTAGGGTTTCTACAAGCTCTGCTAGTAACCCTAATGGCCGGTGTGTGGTACTTTTGCTTGTAACCCTAGTGGTAGTTCCTCCATGAGCTCAATATCTAGCGGCTATGTTTCCTTCCAGTTTAGGCCAGATGAAGGAGGTGTGGGCCATAACATGTTAGAATATGAAAGATGTGTGCTCGTTTTACCATTGACAATACCCTTGTCTCACAACCATAGGCGAAGCCACCCTCCAAGCACCTTAATACCCAGTGATCATTAAGGAAGCAAACCCTAGGCTAGATAGCCAAACAAAGTGTACCTTTCTGAGATAAGCGCACCAACAAAGAGCGTCCAGATAGTCAAACCCTAGCCAAAGAGATGATCCAAATAGAAAGCGTGATGCGCTATTTGCAACATTCACAATGGCAACTCTCCTCCAAACACTAGCACAAAATTTGAACCTTTTCAATTAAAGGGCTGCATGCGAGAATGAGCCCGGCCTCTGTATTTATACTAATTACGGCTAGCGCTAGGCGACTTCTCATTTTGGGTATCTATCTATTGAGTTTATATTATTATGGCCGACTTCTTTTCTTGGAGATTAATAACCTAATATAAATTATCTTCTTGAGCCGACAAGTCTTCTAGGGTTTATAAATTATCTTCTTGAGCCGACAAGTCTTCTAGGGTTATTAGCCAACTCATTAGGGTTTCTTCTTGCTTCCCGAAGTATTCTATCCTTGTCAGGTTTACACGTGGAGGTAAATACCTCCCGCAGCTACCATAATATCAACAAGAAGTACATGTTCAATGCTACAAACATCAACACTCCCTCTTAGCGAGGAAGGTACTTCTAGAAGAGCCACCTGGAATTGGTTGTTCCTTTAATTTTGGCACAATGTCCCACACATCATCCTGCACCATGGCATCCCACCAAACCTGCTAGTCTACTACTTTTTGAACACGGGAAGACTCGAAATCAATGATGCTACTCATTAGCACCATGAAGTTTGGAAACTTCCTTGAAGGCATGCTCTCCCTGAATGTGCTCCTAGAAGCCTCAACATGCTCCTGACCATCATTCACAACCCTGGCAGAACCAATGATGGACTATTTCTTTCTCTCCACAACCCCATTCTGTTGAGGGTTGTACGAAACTGTCAACTCCATCTTGATCCCTGACTCCTTGCAGAAATCTTTGAAATCATTGGAGGTGTACTCACCCCCATTATCCGACCTCAAGACCTTGATCCTCTTCCCTATCTAATTCTCCACCTGGGCCTTGAACTCCCGTAACTAATTAAAGGCCTCATCCTTGGTCTTCGTAAAGAAGATCCAGGTTTCCCTAGAAAAGTGATCGTTCCATGATAGGAAGTTAGACGCTCCATCCAACTTGTCTTCAAACTTGAGACTGGTTGTTTCCATATTCCAGATCTGAACTGCCAGAAAAAATGTTCCTTGTCCTTCAGGCAAAGTAAACTGAAGAATTTGTGCTTAGTCCTTCATGCACCCACGAAAATTTCACTACTGGTTTATAGATCTGCAGAGATCTCCTTTGTTGATGTATTTAGCATCGAAGTAGTACTTCCCCATATGCTTCGTGTCTATCATGTGGAAGTCATCCGTAATACGGTAATACCTCTCAGAACCTTAGGAAATTATTGGTACCTCAAATCTTCCTGTTGGTACCTCAGATCTACTAGATCTACTTGTTGGTACCTCAAATCTGCTAGATATATGGGTTGGTACCTCAAATTTGCACTAGATTTGTCCGTTGGTACCTCAGATCTACTAGATCTACCCACTGGTACTTCAAATCTGCACTAGAGCTGTCTGTTGGTACCTTAGATCTACCCACTAGTACTTCAAATCTGCACTAGATCTGTCCATTGGTACCTCAAATCTGCTAGATATGTCCGTTGGTACCTCAAACCTGCACTAGATTTGTCCGTTGGTACCTCGTATCTGCTAGATATGCTCGTTGGTACCTCAAATCCGTTAGATCTGTCTGTTGGTACCTCGGGTCTGCTCCCTAAAAATTTGTCCTTCGATTTTTGGTTGTTGGGTTTTCTCCTCTTACTGCACTACTTGCACTTTCCTCCTTCGGACTTGATCTCTAAATGAAATTCCTTCTTCACCCTTCCTAAAATCCCCTTGAATCACAGTCCTTCGTGACTCAAGCACTTGGGCAAAAGTCCTTCTTTGCTCCCAAGTGGATGACTCAAGCACATGAGCAAAAGTCTTTCTTTGCTCCTATGTGCTCTCTTGTGTCTTTCTCCTTCACCTAGCCTTGCTTTTATAATCTTGAGTTATGACCAAATCAAACATAACCCTAACCTCATAAGTGATTAACGATTGTGATTAGATCTCAACTCACTTGAGATCAATGGCTAAAATTCATTTAATTCACTAATGCTAATAACTTTAGCATTTCATTAAAGTAAACTCACTTTAACTATAAAAAGCACTTTACTTTAATAATTCATTTAATTAAAGTAAATTACTAAGGTTGAAGGCTTTGGATGACTTCCACATGTCTAGACACTTAGACCTGTGAGGAAGTACCTTTTCGATGCTACAAACACCAACAACATCATCAAACACATTCCCCCCTAACCCTAAGTGATGTCTAGCAAATGTTACATCATTAAGTTGTATCATCTAGGAAAATCCCACAAAGGCAACATGAATCATACCATCATAGCAACATCATAAGAGAAAGGAACATAACAAAGTGTTAACTCATCCAATCATCAAGTGTGTTCCCCAATCACACAACACAAGAGGACCATTTAGAACACCCCTCTTAGTGCCAAACCAACATCATAACATCAACATATCAAGTCACTCGAAAACATCAACAATATCATGCAACATCTACCTCCAACCATCATCATCTAACCCCTTTGGGGGGCTAAAACCATCATCTATCAACCATACCATAATGAGATAGCATGCTCCAAGATACCAACAAATATGCAACCAAGGGGTGATCAACAAGGCAAGCACAATCAAAGACCTCCATCAAATGATCCAACACAAGGTGCTCCATGAATATGAATCCCCCCAAGTAAGTCCAAAAACTCCAAGGATCCAACAGCAAACCTCCATCAATGTGATGAAAATCACAATGTGGAACCTCATACAATATGAGGTGTAACAAAAAGTAAGTGGGTATCCAGTGTCCACATTGAGATGTATGAATCTGTAAAAAGAAATAAATGATGAATATAGTTCTAGTAATGAAAATTTGATTTTCTATGAGGATACCTTACTGTAAATGTATCAAAACCAAACTCCAAAAACAATGACATATATAACAGTAAAGAGTTTGAAAATGAAACCAAAAAATAGTCTTCACGTATAAGTAAACAAGAAAGATTATGAGGCTGAGAACCCTACAAAGAAGATAGGCAATGATGGTGCATGTAAATAATGGTAAAGGAAAAAAGAGAGCAATTATTTATCAAAAAAGTTCAAAAAACAAATGTGTTGGTGGCAACTACTTTGAATTTAGTGAGTCAAAAAAAATGATTTCAAAATCTATTATGAAAGAATTGCAAGTCCCCACCGAGCAACATGTATGTTAGGATGGTTGCCTCACGGAGTTTATGGCACCGTCACAAACAATGCGAACTTAAAATTACAATTTTGATTGCATTTATTAATGATGTTGAGTATGACATGGAACATTTAGAGATATGCAGAGTCAGTGTAGAATCTTCTAGAGTATAACCTGTGTTAGATCTTTGATACGTTCCCAACATTTCAAGTGGACACTCCACCCATCATCACGAGAAAAATCCTTGAAACACTATATCAAAAAGAGAGCCTCAAGCAAAATCTATAGGGTTAAAGGAGAAGAGTTAGTTGTTTTGTAATAAACAATATGTTAATTAAATATGGGATATTAGGTCTAATTTGACTAAAAAATGATGGAAGAAATAAATTAATAGAATAAAATAATGTGATATGGGACATATGGTCAAACTTAATTTGTACTAATAACAATAAATAAAATATAATAAATTAATTTAAAGGATGGAATAGATGATAAAGAACGGGTTGTGAAATAAAAGAATACATTAGAAGTAATAAAATAATATACATGAGAGACAAGGTCAAATTTAATTAATGATAATAAAATACCATAAATTAAAATGAAGAAATAAATGGTGAAGAATGGATTATAAAATAAAAGTGAGAAACCATGGTCTATTATAAAAGAGAAAGATTAGTTATTAAATAAAAAGACTGAGTTTAAAGTAAGGGCCAAAAGGGTAGGATGAATATCGAACAAGGAGAACATAACATAGGAAGGTTGAACTAGGAAAAGGAAGATTAATGATATTGGAACCAGGAGCGGAGAAATGAGAAGCGAGGATGAAGTTTACTAGCGACGTTGGTGGATTATAGGCTTCCAGAATTGGCTCAATTTACAGCCATCTTCTCGATTAAAATTGTTGGGATGTTTATCAATTTCAAGGGCTTCTCCAATGATGCAACAAGAGTAATGAGCGGTAGATGCTAAGATTTTGGTTTAGTCAAAGCAAATTAAGTGCTTATTTTTATGAGAATGTTCAGTGGCTGCAGATTTTGATAGGCATTAATGTAAGGTATCGGCAATATGTTCCTTGAGACAAGTTTGGACTGACCGACCAGTTTGACCAATACAGATTTGCCACAAGGGAAAGGAATTTGATAGACACCTTCAAATAGCAATGGGTCAGATTTGTCTTTAATGTTTCTGAATAATTGTTTGGGGGTTTTGTGGGGCTTAAAGATAGTTTTAATGTTCTTTTTAGCCAGGATTTTGGATAATCAGTCCGTGATGCCATGAACGTAAGGGAGAGAAATTTGGCCTCAGAATGGAGAAGAGGATCAGCTGTTCTTGGGTTCAGGATAGAGGGCAGTCTGGAGAGCCTTGTTGATTTGAGAAAGAGAATAGCCATTTGATTGAAGAGCTTTATTGAGGTGGACTCGTTCTTTATTTCGATGTTGGGGGGTAAAGATTCGAATAGCTCTAGAAATGAGAGTTTTGAGGGCAGCAGATTTCTGAGTAGGGTGGTGGTGGGAATGGGCATGGAGGCATCTGTCAGTATGAGTCTTTTTTCAAAAACTTGATGGGAGAGGGAACCATCAGGTTGACAAATAACTAGAACATCTAAAAAAGGAAGGGAATTGTCTTGTTCAATTTCCATTCTCAATTATGAAGAGTTATCTTTGGGAATTCTTATTTATGTCATGGAGATGGCACACATTGAAAAAACCCAATCATTTATTTTATAAAGATTATATGGATAGATGACAACGACATCAGCCATACTCCAAACAGAATTTTTTGCGAGGCTTGTGAATGCCTCATAAAAATTTGCTTTTCTCATATACTCCACACAAACAGCAATCAGAAACTAAATATTAAGGCTGGAAAATGAAAAATAAATAAAAAAGGGAAATGGATGGAACAGTGAACCGAAAACCAAAAGGTATTCGTCCAAAATAAGTGCTTAAAGTTTCAACGTCTCATATAGTGGTAAACAGGAGCCGTACTACCCAATGTAACTTCCAATAGTTCCTTGTGTCAAAGCTTGATTAACAAATTTCAGAGAAAATGTGCATAGACTGCAAAGCCTTTAAACTAGAAAGCGATTAAGAACCAGTAATTGCCTTGGGCCAAATGACTCCTTGGATTTAAATCGAAGAAGCTAAATACTTTGGCTGCAGAGAACTAACATCTCGCTATCACCAGAAATTGAATGAAAAAGGTACCTCGTAAAAACACATTCAAAAGCAAGCGAGCCTTATACGAAGGCTCGGATAATTGGCAATGCCCTTCAACTTGAACCTGAATGGATGCTGTATCTATGAGATTGAAAAATAATCTTCTAAAATCATTATTGATTTATGGAAAAATCTGCTTGGGTAGCATCCTAGTATTCAATAAAATATGGGGAATGTCTGCATTATCCAGCACCACTTCCAGATCAGCTTATAAAATAAACGTTGCAGGCAATGTTGAGCTAGGATAAATGTTCCTGTTTTCATGAAAACCTTTTTCTACCAGATATAAAGTTGATGGGCTTCACATGAAAATAAGAGATGTCGGTTATGAAGAAGTCCACCCCAAATAATTTGACGAATCTAAGGACTTTCCTGCGCCTTGCCGATTTCCTTAGAATGTTTGTGGAAGCCTGGAAGAATATTTAAAATATGCCACTGAATAAACTCCACCAAGAACGCAATTGCATTTAATTAGATTACAAGACAACAAGAACATGTAGAAGAGTTAAAGAAAGAATAAGCGTAGGTCCTACAACTACAATCTCAAATGAAAGCGAATGCACCAATACTGACATAGCCAGAACAGCTTTGCATAGGATTTATTTTCATTATACATTTTGGATGGGGATAGATTGAAATAATTGACCAAGTGGGCAGATTCAGTAGTTGATCGTGCGCTGCATAAACCAACTACAATGCCATAATCACACTGCAGCCATTATGGTAGAACCAAAAACAAATTAACTTCAAAGTTTGCTACTTCTTTGGCCTTTTATCAAGTTTACATAAAAAGGATAAATCGTTATTCTAAACATGAACTCCCTCCAAATCAACATTTCAATTTATAAAATAAATATTGCTAAACAGATCATATAGCACCAGAGATAGGTCAGAAGCCGTTTACAAACACTTGTAAATTCTGGGAATTCCCACAGCAAACACTCTTTCAATAACTTTCTCCTCGTCTTCTTATCCATCACCAAAGCTTCATTTCTAGTCTCTTATCACATTTGTGGAGCTCTTTGCCAGTCTTCTGGGACTACTGCTATACATATTATGCTATTAGGATCCTAAATGACTGCCATACATATAGACAACATCGCATTGTCCATTTCTTTGCACCAGATAGGAGAACAACCTTGGCTGTTAAGAGAGATACATCTTCCTTGTCAAAAATTACTTGACTCCCTCCTAGCATAGCACAGGATGCTCCCATGATGACAGCCTCTTATTTGGCCAAGTTATGACAAAATTTATGGTATTTGATGAGGCTGGATTATTTTATAGTTGTTCTTCACTTGATAGAAACTCCATCAATATAGCTGTATGTCACTTCATTAGTATTGTGCCATTTGCATTTTTGTATTTTATATTTCTTATTTTTAGTATGAACATGGCTTAAGCACATTCTTGGATATTGTACATGTTTTTGTGAATCCTGGTCATCCCCAAAAAATAATTTAATTTCTTTCTTTATTTTTTCTTCTTTCTTTAATTCCCTTTACATGGCTAATAAATATCTGATGAAATATAACCCTTGACCTCCAGATTTTTCAAATCTTAGCATTGCACTGACCCACTCTACAGTTTATAGGTGCAACGCTTGCAAAGGCACAGCTTCGTATCCACTCCTATTCTATAAATTGTAAGGGTGAACTGTGAACAATGGTTTCTTTTTGCAGAGTGTCCTAAACAGGTTCAATATTCTTTATAGGCCCTCTCAGCCCCTGGTACTCCCCCAATGACATTATCAGGCAGAGCATCGGCATCTTCACAGTGGTTGGGGTGGAAGAAAATGCTTCTTCTTTGTCTACTTCTACATCTATACCTAATAAGGAGTAGATCCTCCTCTTTTTGTTTACTTATACTTTCTCATTCGTTGGCATCTTTACTCTTTTTGGTTTAGTTCTTAGTGAGTAGTGTTGGCATTCCCACAGTATGCTGTTACTGGTTGTCCTTTATTGACCTACCTTTTTGGTCATTCGTGGAAATTAACAAAACTAGAATAGATCCATCTTGGATCCCGATCTATTAAGCACCAAGAGGGATCCAAAAATAGCCGAGGCACAAATGTCTTAGTGCTTAAAAGATTTCAGGGTTAAGATGATTTATACAAGTTTCTTTTATTATTAATATTATTTTTTCCATCGACGCCAGATTTTTTTCCATTTTATTTTACTAGTATAATGGTTATACACATGTTATTATTATTTTCCTTCCATTCGTTCCTTCTTTCTTTCTTTTTAACATTTGACATTGAACGTCAAATTTTTTTCCATCCAACTAGGATGGGAGGGCACGTAACTTCTCTCGGTGTGATTATATTATCTTATCTGCACCTGATAAAGGTTTATGATAATTTCTTATATTTTACAAAGGATGGTCAGTCTAAAGGATCCATGTGATAGCATCAAACATGTAGCTAACTCAATTGCTGTCAAGATGTACCCACTACGTAGACATTAACATCATTGATGATTGCTGGCAAGCTTAATTTGCATTAAACCCTTTGGAATGAGGTTTCTAACTCTCTATTTAAGAAAAGAACCCTTTCAAATTTTCGCATCATAAAGGGATTCATCAAATCTAACACTCATTGAATTTCATTTCATTAGCATCAAGACTTTCAAGAATCGATAGTGAGAAGAAAGTGGAGAATGTCTAGATTGATTATGAAGGTATGAGAAGATATGGAGGGCAATCTAAGCACTTCAACCCCCTCTTCTACTGTAAAACGCCCACAATTAATTTCATATTTCTTTTCTTTCTCCTTATGAATGATGGACTGTGGCTGAACTCCACAACACCAACCATGGAATGGTAAATTACTCAAGTATAACATAGGTCAACCTTAAGCACCGCATTCTCTCTTTTAAACAAAAACAATTCACCGCATTCTCTCTTTTAAACAAAAACAATTCACCGCAATCTGTGAAAGGCTTTGCTTTTGACCTTATTCTCTCAGTAGTGTGCATTTCCCCTATCTTGCTCAGGTATTGCCCTGTGCATCTGTGATTCTGTTATGACCAAGTTACCAGAAATATCCAGAGAAATATGGAATATGCCTAATATAAATGGCAAGAATGGCTCCCAAGAAAAATAATAATGATTAGTTGAGCATAAACTTGAAAGAAATAGGGAAATATCTCCAATGACCTCAAAATATAAGAATATCATATACATATGTTAGTAGTGTGCATTTATGATTTATCTTGCTGACGTATTGCCCTGTGCATCTGTTGTAACTTGTAACCAAATTACCAGAAATATCCAGAGAAATACTGACTGTGCCATATATATATGGGGAGCATGGCTCCCAAGTACAATAATGATGATTAGTTGTGCAGAAACTCCCAAGACATAAGAGAACATCTCCAATAACCTCAAAAGTGGTAAGAATATCATATACATCTATGTGTGTGAATCATTAATATAATCTCATATGTATCTCTAACCCCAAAGGGTTAGCTTAATCAGTTGAACCATCTGCCCAAGGCATGTTGCTCACTGGGAGGCCATAGGTCAGAATCCCTTGAGGTTACCAGCCACTACTGTGGTTAGCGGTTGAGCTGCCCTCCATCCAAACATTCCAGGGAAGAGAGGGGGTCTCGTGACGTTTTCCTAAGACATATGCCCCTAAGAAATAGGAGAATATCTCCAATGACCTCAGAAGAGTTAAGAATATCATATGCATCTATAGATCTCTGTGTGTGAATGATTAATATAATCTCATATATGTTGTGTGTATGTTTGTGTGGGAGATTGAGAGAGAAAGAGATCCATTGTATTGGCTAAAAGATCATGTCAGCATAGATTTCTGTAAACCGAACAGAAAATCACTGTTGCTGAGGCGTTTTTTCCCTTTCTTTTGTGAGCTGGCGAAGCAGCTAGGCTCAAACACAACTCCATGTTTAATCGGCCCCCGTGGCTTGGGCGACTCACACGCGTAGAACCTAGAAGTGTCTGTCCTGACCAGTGGCACTGACGGCCAGGAAATCACACAAAGGAACCCAAATGTCAAATGAAAAGACATCGAGCTCCAGATGAGAAAACCCAAATTCCTTCACATAAACACTGTTAATTTCCAACTCCTGGGTGGTCGGGGTAGCATGTAAAACAACTCAATAGAACGACATCAATTGACATAACAGTGCAAACTAGTACATTCTCATCAGGTAAATTCTATTAGTAAAAGTTCATTAGCAGAGAGGACTGTCAGAGCAAGTTGAAGAGAATGGCCAACTATAATTTGGTAACAGGTGACAGAGACCTCTGCTAATTAGTTAGAATGCACCGACCAGCATGCAGTGACCTCAACTTTTCAGATTCATGATTCTCATATTACGATCAATTGAAATTAAAATACAGAGATCCCAATTGCATGAGAGAAATCAGCTATGGGCGGACATAACACAAATCTTGAGAGAACTGGGTATGTGTTTTAAATATGTGAATATATTCATCTTCAGTGTTGATTGATGCACACAGGATAACCGACATACAAAACTGCAAAATTTTCAATGACCCACATTCAAAAATGCAAAATTTTCAATAACCCAAAAACAAAAAGATGAAACTGTTGCTAGAATATACTATAATAGACTAACAGACCCTGTACATACACAAAACAAGCGTTAACACAGTTCTCCAAAATATTGACAAAAGAAATAAGGAAAAGGACTCCTCAAGCACAAAGGCATTATGGATGTGTTAAACAGGATACCCACCTAGAAAACAATAGCAGAAAAATCCCTCCCAAAGCGCTCCATGGAAGAATCACAGAGGTGAGTATACCGTCTTCAAATATGAAATCGGGTGAGCAGATGTTTAGAATATGCAGCCTCTGACTCTATACTGTGAGCGAAAGTTGACAATGAGCCCAATGAGCATGTCTCCCTGCATGAATTGTAAGGAAGGTAGTGACCTCCAGCTCCTTGCTGAAAAAAATGGCTACTATCAGCGCCCCTGGTTTGTACTCGCTTAGCTAGCAAAATGATGAAAGCGTGCTAACGATCGTTTTATTATTATTAGAATTACGGCAACATCCTAACATTAAGGAAATCTGCCACGTAGACGATTTGAGCCCATAGTTTTTACTTAAATGAGTCCAGGGTTTCCCAGAAAGAAAGGGCCAGAGTCTGCGTTCACCCCCACCTTTTTTTTTCCGAAGGGTTGTCACTGATGATGTGGAATCTAGTGATGTTAGTATTATGTCATTATGTGAGATTAGAGGATCTATGGAGGATTTTATTTTATCGGAATTTATTATTAAATTTCTTATAATTGTTCAGAGTTTTGATTGACTGGAACTTTAATTATTTTTCAATTTGTCTGAAAATTCCACCATCCACGATTCAATGTAATAAAGCTCATTACTGGGAATACGGTGGATTTTTAATTATGTTTAAAAATTCTCTCACCATATTCAACTCAAATTTATCATTAAAATAATGTGTCACATTTAATTTATTCCTATTTTTATTATATATTTAGCTTATTCCTATTTCATCACCTAGTTAATAATATTCCATCACCATATTTAATTTAAATTTATCATTAAAATAAAGGATTAAGTTTAGTTTATTCTTATTTTTTTATATATTTAGTTTATTTGTATTTCATTATCTAGTTAATAATATTCCTAATTAACCCCGGATGGGGTGGTATCGTGGGACACTTGGCAAAGTGTGGGTGAAGGGGGCGGCCAGCGGGGCACGGAGCCATGTGCCCGGCTCGTGCTCCACGCAGCCGTCACCCCCGAGCTTTAAAGAGCATTCATCGTCGATGGCAGGAGCAATAACTCCAGTTCATTCGACCGCCTCCATACATTGCAATATGCAGCACCCTCTCGGCATTTTCGTTCGGTGGTGTGGTTTCAACCAG
>SNQJ01S0028071.1:87870-115261 GCA_010110895.2 Picea sitchensis | reverse complement strand
AATAATATTCCTAATTAAGTATAGGAGTAGTGATCTAAGTGTTTAGGTTTTTATAGTTAGACATAATGATGATTGAATTTCCTAGAGAACACATAAGAATGGGCAAAAGTTTTATTGTGAGTAATGTTTGTAAATCATCTATGTGTTATGTTATGTATGTGGGATTATTTACAACACATGTAATTAAGAGAGGCAATGTAAAGAACAGTCTAATGATGAAAAATTATTTATTTATTTCACAAAAGATGGAGAATTTGTATTGATAAAAGCTGCGTGAAATGCAGAATAAATACATAGATAGTAAGAAAAATTCATTTTGTGTCTCTATAGATCTTGAACTATACTTGACTACAAAATATTGAACATTGAAGAAAAATTCATTTTGTATCTCTATAGACCTTGAACTATACTTAACTGCAAAGCATTTGATTGTATATACTTTGCAAAAGATGCCTAGTATGAGCAAAAAAAGGCATTGCATGGGATTATGGAGATTTAGGTGGATCCTAAAAGACTAAATCTGCATTTCTAGAGTCTGAAAGTGGGGCATTTAAGTCTAGGAGCTGCTGGAAAACCCTTGGGGACAAAGCTCCTTCTGAAGTTGTCGATGTCGATCTTGAGGGAGTATTGGAGCTAGGGAGTATTTGTCGGTGGTTTTGACGGTGTTTAATTATAATTTTCAAGATGGAGAGGACTTGTGTAGAAAGGCCACTAACCTTAATTTGGAGAGATTGTATTGTGGAGACAAGCTCGTTCTGAACCTCGTCCATTATCTCCTTGTTTTTCCTTGAGCCACTCAAATTTCCCCTTGCCATTGTCTCAGACTTTGAGTGTTGCTTGAGCACAACGAGCTTCTCCATATTGAAATTGGTTGAAATCGACGAACTCAAACAGAGAGAGGGATAGAAAACTATGCAAAGGACGAGAACAACAATTTAGAGCACAGGGAGATAAAGCCCTTGCCATAAATGGTGACGGGATCTTCCATTCTTGTCCATGATGAGCAAAGGATGGGCGCATGAATTCAGAGTCTCGGTCTAAGACGAGTCGATAACAAAAAATGTGAGGAGTGAAGTCATAGGATACGAAGGTGATGGAAATGTAGGGCAACCGAGGGAGAATAGGGTCTGCCAAGTACAAAGGATAACACAGAGAATGGACGTGGAGGCTGAGAAATAAATTCCACATGAGAGCGATGGGAGAGTCTGTTGAAGAGAATAGTCGAGAACATGCGCGAGGTGGTGAGGTGATGACGCCGTGTGGGATGAGGTGGAGGCTCAACAAGACAGGAGTTTGGGAGGGGGTGAAGAATCGAGGGACCCGCCCCTAGTGCCTAACAAATTAAAGAGTGTCAAGGTCATGGGATGCGAAGAGAGGAAGCCCACCCATTGACTCTTAGAGTCCCTAAATTTTCACCTATCGCTAGGTTTTCCTGATGATTTGTGCCCTTGTTATTGTGCCTAAGAACATGGAGGGGTTCAACACTCAAGAAAGACTAAATCTCTAAGTGAATGCGTTGGAAAATAGCTTTGAGGCGATCATTAAAAGGAAGGCTTCTTAGCCTGGCATGGTTAATAATGGATTTAGAGTCGCCAACAAGAGCAATGGATTGAATACCTTGAACCTTAGCTAGCTGCAGACCTTGAAGAAGGGCATAGGTCGAGGCCTGGTTGTTGGTAGTGTGTCCTATATTCCAGGAGTAAGAAAGCTCCTTCTTTCTTTCAAGACAAAAGATAACACAATCCGTTCCTACCACCCCGATAATAATAATAAATTATTAATAAACAATATGTATTTCTAATAAAAATGTAATTATAATTTAATTTAAATATTTATGAGCAAACAAATTTTAATATATTAATTTAAAAAAAAAATTACATATATATATATATAAAACAATCCAAAAAAATACATCAAAACTTTAATACTTTGCTGAAAAAAAATTCATAAAATAGAAAAAATCATATACAAGATTAAAGATTAAATTGAGTGAAAAGCTTATATGAAAAAGATTAAAAAAAATTGTTTTTTAAAGATTAAATGATTAAATTCAGTAAAACGTTTAGAAGATAAAATAAACAGTATGTTTTATTAAGTTTTATTAAGCTTTTGGAAAAATGAATAAGACACCAAAATATAAAAAAAAATTGTTTTTTAAGATTAAATTCAGTAAAACTTTTAGAAGATAAAATAAACAGTATGTTTTATTAAATTCAGTAAAACATTTAGAAGATAAAATAAACAGTATGTTTTATATAGAGGAATAATTTATATTAACATTTAGAAGATAAAATAAATGAGTAAGACACCAAAATATAAAGGAATAATTTATATTTATATATAATTATAATTATAATAATTCATTCAACTTTAAATGGAAAAATAATAAAACATCAAAATATTAAATGAAAAAAATAAATAAAACACCAAAATATAAAAAGAATAATTTATATTTATATAATTATAATTATAATGAAAAAAAAAAAAAAAACACCAAAATATAAAAAGAATAATTTATATATATATATATATAATTATAATTATAATAACGCATTCAACATTAAATGGGAAAAATAAATAAGACACCAAAATATTAAATGAGAAAAATAATAAGAAACCAAAATATAAAAAGAATATTTTATATTTATATATATAATTATAATAATTCATTCAACATTAATTGTTTCTCTAGAAATCCTAAATGAAATTGACTCTTTTTCCAAAATTGATATTATTTTAATAAAAACGTAAAATATCGTTATTTTATTTAAAAAAATATTATATTACCAGTCCGTGTTGAGATGGATGTTTTGCGCGCGTGAAAGTGATGTGGACATATACGGTATAATAGATGCAAATTTGTCAAACGCATTTTTGGCCTTTTTGGTCCTCTAAGTCTTCGTCATGGATGAGTTGATTGAAACCTTTGCGCTTATGCTCTATGAGTAGTTTTGTCGGTTTGCTTTTTTAATTTAAGGAATAAAAGTTGAAGGTGGGCTATTGACATTACAAATGTCTATAAGGGCCCAGCAATAATAAATGTACTTAAAATTTTCATGTTTATTATAATTAGATGGGATAGAAGTCAAATAGGGAGAGGATAAATGTTTTGAAATAGGGTGTGAAGTTTTTTTACATTTATCTTTGTAGTGTGGAGTATTAGCATTTGAGGTGATATGATATTTCTATGTCATAGATTGCATTTATTGTATGAATGGGTTTATAATTGTGTGTAAAGATTAATGGATGTTAAATGTGACGAAACTATCACATGGTGACATGCATAGTATGAAGTTGGGGTAAGTTCAGCATAGATTCATTGGTGTGCATGACAATATCTCTTAGTGAGGCAAATAGTATAGTTATTAAATGCTTGTAACTAATTGTTTTGTGTAATGCTATTTAGTAAAATGGAAGGTTTTTTTGTTAGTTCTTTGAAAGTTTTATTATTTTACAACACGGTATAAGAGTTATGTGTTTCAATATTTGGAGACCTAAGAATTTTGATCTCGGGAGAGGTGAGAGTTCAATCTCATAAGAGTTGAGGGTGTTCCTAATATGTTTCTTTACCATATGAACAACATGAGATTGAGGATAAGAGGAGATGTTGTTCTCAACTTGAAAAATGGTATAACTTTGCAAGTGTGCATAGGGCTTGTGAAAGAGTTGGGATGTTGAATTTTGAGGATCAAGAGAAGATATATTTTAGGGGGGCTTGATGGGTATGCAACATGGTTATTTTGCAACCATAGTTGTCAAATATGGAGATTGGTTCACTAAATTTTGCAAGTGAACGTGATTTATAAGGGAAGTTGGAGCACTAGATTTATTTTGAGGAAAACAAAAAAATTATGTCTAAGATTTGAAGTATTGAAATGGAATGTTAAATACAAAGATATCCTTAAATGTGAATTTTAATGAGATGTTGGGGTGTATTTTAGGAATGATTATAATGATTAATTTATGCAATGTGAGTTAGTAAAAATGAAAGTTTCTTGCACTTTTTTTTGTTAATGCTTATTTATTACACTACAATGGTGAAAATTCATTGTCTATTAAGAGGTGAATCATTGCTTACACTATTGGGTGTCCAGTGCCAAGGAAAAATTTTGCGACTAAATTTTGTCCATGGGTTAATTTTCCATGTTTTTGTCCAAAAAAGATTCGCCAAATTCCATTTTCCCAAAAAATTATGCACTCAAATTCTATAGGATAGAATTATTTACTCTAAATATCGCCAAAAAAATCAAGAAACTATATAAAATCAATAGGAATTTGAATATTTTTACAAAAATGTCGTCAAACATTTTATAGTTTTCATTTTAAGGATCGGTAAGATTTGTCAAAGCTTATACACTTTAAGATGAGTATGGGTCCTTAAAATTTTCCCTTCTCCATTCAGTTTCATGTAAATGGCTACAACAATCCCCTTGTGGGAGCACATTGACGACTCTTTGAGGATTCAAACTTGGTGAGGGTTGTAGCATACATGCTATATTTGAGGAAGATTCAAAAATTATGTCACGGATTTAATGTATTGAGGGGGAATGTTAAAAATAACAATATCATTAAACATGCATTTCAATGAGATATTGAGATGCATTTTAGGAATGCTTATACCAAATAGATTTATGTAATGACAACTAGAAAGATGGACAATTTATTGTAGGATTTTTTTTTGGATAATGCTTATTCAATACACTGAAGTGATAAGCATCCACCATGTATTAATAGGTGGGAAGTTGCTCATGTTATCAGGTGTCCACCTAGCCTCACATAAATGAGCATGACAACTCAACCAAACAATGACCCCCTTTGAATATACACCAACCATTTTTTAAGATTCGAACCTTATTGGGAGTTGTAACAATGACCCAATTTCACCAACTTGACTCATCTCTTCTCACTTTATTGATGAGAATGATGTTCACTACCCCTTTAGACCAATAAGCTCTATAAAGCAAATAAAAAAATCATACTAAATATTCTTTAGATTGTTATTTCTAAGTTTAAACATGGTGGAAATTAAAGTACCAAGGTCATTATGTTTTTCCTAAATAAGAGGTCCTAAAGAGTAGTTAAGTTATGAAATTAGGTAAAGTTATGTTTTATATTATTAAAGGTAAAACAAGTTAAAAGGAAATGGTGCTAATCCTCAACCTACTTTGTATCACAATTTTTACAAATTTGTTCATTCAAAATTGTTTTTGGTTTAGTCCAACGACCCATTTCAAGTGTAAAGGTTTAGTCCAACTACCTATTTCAAGTGTAAAGTGTTTAGATATTTTCTTATAATACAATTGACATAGAAAATGTGTAAAGGAAAATTAGATGCATTGTAACAAATAAGAGATTGGGTATTGTTGAAGATCATTTGTGCACCAAGTTATTCCATACACTTATTGGAAAGAGAATTAATTATATTGTAATAGAATTTGTCCATGTTATTTCTCTCTTCTCTACATATGTTATCTAATTCGATGCATCAATTAATTATTTATTTTTATATTATCTATATTCATTATCTAATTCAATGCATTGTTTTGTTTAATTATTACATAAAGCAATTTATTACTTGTCAAAGGGCTTAGGCAAGGTTGTCCGTTGTCACCACTGTTATTCGTCCTGGTAATGGAGGGTCTTAGCATTCTTCTCAAAAAGGGTGAGGCCAGGAAGAAGTTGACAGGTGTGAAAGTAGTGAGGATTGTTAATATACTTCATATTTTCTTTGTCGATGATGTTTTGATAATGTCCAAAACAAGTATCGAGGAATGAAAGGAGATAGCGAGAATTCTAGAGACCTTCATAGGCGCTATTGGTCTTGAGATAAATATTGAAAATCAACTTTTCATGTTGCAGGCATGTATGATTACAGTCTTGCTCCTTTTAGAGATATTTTTCCCTACAACTTATTTCCCCTTGATGTAGGCTTCAAGTATCTGGGTTACTTTCTCAAGACTTCTTGCTATAAACTGGAAGACTGGCACTGGCTCATAAAAAAGTTTGAACGGAGAATAGATCACTGGTGAAATCACTAGATTACTCTTGGAGGACGTTTTGTTCTAATAAAGGTTGTTCTAGAGAGCCAACCGGTCTATTGGTTGACCTTGGTTGCGGTTCCGATTTCAATTTTAGTAAAAATCAGACAACTCATTTTCTCTTTTTTATGGTCGGGTTGTAGTGAAAGGAAACGAATGCACCTCTGCAATTGGGAGACAATTGCAAGGCTAAAGAAAGCGGGAGGATGGGGCTTGAGAAACCTCTTCTTTTTCAACAAAGATTTAGCGGATAATACCTTGTGGAGAGTGTTGACAAAAGCATTTATTTGGCATAATGTTATTAAGGATAAATATTTACCATATTGCTCGGTGGCAACATGGTTCAGGTTGGTCTCTAGAACATAGGGGTTGGCGTCTCTGATTTGGAAAAATTGGATAAAAAGCAATCTCGCTTATAGACCATTGGTTATGTTGGAGGCCAGGTAATGGTTTGGCAATCCATATTGGCACACTGTATCATGGGATTGGGTAAGCAGTCTATTTTATCGTCTGGTCTTATTGAGGCCTTAAAACTTCAGGGTGTCACCTATATGTACCAGGCTCTTAATATTGCAAGGACTGATCATCTTAGCTCCTACTAGAAAGAGGGAGCTACACTTGGCCTCTCGGGTGTCTTAGCAAATGAATGGGAAGAATACTGGAGTGTCCTCCTTGGGGCAGGTATACAGTTATTGGAAATAAAGGATGAACTTCTGTGAGTGGGTGGAGACAAGTCGGGGATCCTATCGGTAAATAATGTATACAAGGCTTTGGTGGAGGTCTTGTGACACCATTATACTATAGGATGGAGGTACAAATTATGGAAGTGGAATATCGCTTTGAAAATAAAACTCTTTTTTTGTCTCATTCCGGGAAACAAAGTCCTCACTTGGGAGAACCTGGTAGAAAAGGGGTGGGAAAGACTAAGCATTTGTACCCTTTGTGCTAGAGTTCTAGAGACGTTAAACCACTTGTTTATTCACTGCCATTTCACCCGTCAAGTCTAGATTCACCTTTTGGGGATTCTCGAGCTTTTAGTCTTGTGGGATGGGATATCAATCGAAGAATGTATTGAGTCATGGTCCTTGTAGTATTTGACTATGGCTGAACTTCCAACCATTGTTTGTTGGTTTTTATGGACAGAGCGAAACAAAGCACTGTTCAATAATGAGACAGTTTCTACTTCTGTTGTGGTTTTCAAATCCTTAGGAACTTTTATGCCTGTGATTCTTTTTGAAAAGGACCTAAATCTCGCAGGATCTTGATTCCTCCTTGGTTGCAGCCTACGGTGGGGTGGTTCGATGGCGCGACTTATGCAGATGGATCACAAAGTGGAGCGGGAGGTATTATCGGGATTAATGATTCGACTTTATATAAATGGACCTTCAACACTAGCCCTAGGACAAACAATAGAGTTGAGCTATTAGGTGTCTAGGTTACCCTTTTCCTGGCCATAAGATTACACCTTGCAGATTTGCAAATAATTGGGGACTCAAAATCATTATTGATTGGTGAAATAGCAGAGGGAGACTCCATATCTTGGCACTGGAAGGATGGAAGGATCAGATTAGGAAATTGAGCACTCACTTTGGAGTGATCACCTTTATCCATGCCTACAGAGAATTCAATATGGAGGCAGATGATCTATCGAAGAAGGCTCTCAAGGATCATCATCAATGTGGTACTATTTACCTACACTCAATGGGAAGAAAACAACAAAGGTCTACTAGGAGCTTCAAAGTTTTCTAACCAATGTAGGAGTATCTTCATCAGAAGACTAGTTTTTACAATCAGTATGAGAAGAAAGTCGAAAAGTATAAAATGTAAGGGATCTTTAGTAAATCCCTCGGTTGTTATATCAGTAGCTCTAAACTAGAAATTTTGTAAAGGCAGTAAATTACGTTTATATTTTTCCTTCTGCTCATTGCTTGGAATGATAATTTAAAGTTATTTCAAGAGATGTAATCCTATTATATTTTGCTAATATAATGAGCAATTTTCTTTTTGGATTTATTTATTTATTTTTCATTAGATTAAGAGAAGTGAGGTTTATTTTATAGATTAGAATGAGGGATATGTTTAATGTATGTGCCTAACACTAATGTGGCACATGCTATAAGTCAATGCAATAAAATATTTAAAAAAATTAAGAAAACAATAATAAAAAAATGAATGAGGTGTGTGTGTGTGTGTGTGTGTGTGTGTGTGAGTGTAATGTCAAGGCCAACCATTTCTTCAATTAGTTAAGTTGTGATCCAACCATAAACCAATGAAAATTTATGGAAGTTTGATTATTTTATAGTTCAATGTGAGGGATATGTTTAATGTTCGTGCCTAATGCTAATGTGAAACATGGTATAAATCAACATAGTATAATATTTACAAAAAAAAAAAATATTAATAATGAGATATGAATGAGTTGTGTAACATACATACATACATAAAATTCATAATGTCAAGGCCAACCATTTGTTTAGTCAGTTAAGTTGTGATCCAACCATAAACTAAAATTCATAATGTCATGGCCAACCATTTGTTAAGTTAGTTAAGTTGTGATCCAACCATAAGCTAGAATTCATAATGTCAAGGCCAACCATTTGTTTAGTTAGTTAGGTTGTGATCCAACCATAAACTAGTGAAATTTTATGAAAGTCACAACGAAACCTTAATGGATGAAGATATGGAAGAGAAGCTACTTGATTACATGGAATATGGAGAGCAATAATTGATGAGGTCGATCTTTAGTTCAAGGGAGAAATTGATGGAGATATGGAATGCCTTTAGGGAGTATAGCAAAGAAATAAACAAGTGCAAGTAGGAGACTTTGAATTCTTCTAAAACATTAGGAAAGTTGATATTTGAGTCAAACGTCATCAAATATCTAGAGGAACCGAACCTTAAAACCTATTTAGATGGAAAGACATCCAAAAGTGATAGAAGAGTACTACCCAAATATCTGAAAAAGATAGAAGTTTGGGGTGGAGTAAGGGGAATTAATGGTGACCATTTTGAGGAGTTCAATCCATTTTCATCATGGTCAAGTGAGAGACCATTGTAGAATTTGTAGGAGTTGAACACGTAGAAAGGAGGAAGAGGGGTAATGAAATACTATAGTCTAGGGTAGGTTTTTGAGCACTTTTGCAGGTGGAATTGGTGGGTTGGGGAGAGGAAGTTTCAAGGAGAAAATAACCCTACTCTAACCTCACTACTCTAAGGATTAAAATTCAATGTAAATGTATTCAATCCACAAGATACGATTACTTTGGTCTTAGGAGAAGTTGTATGAATGGAGGATATAGTTGCATAATGGAGAAAGCTTTAACTAATTTGTTGTGGGGAAGACTATCTCATATGCTCCAATGCTTGAGTGGGTGGAAAAGAATTGGTACATTCGAGTAGGGTATCTTCCAAAATTATGTGCACTTGTCCCAAGATGGATTGCATTTTAATTTCATTATATATTGGATGCTAAAAAAAATATCGCAAAAAAGGTCGTATTGGGGAGCATCCCTGTTAGACTTAAAAATATGTACATCGGGCTTCAATCCCCAAAAGTAAACAACCTTCATCTAACCATTATGGGTGAAATTTTGGTTTACCTATGGAGATGTGGAACACAAAGGTGTTGAAAGCTCTTAGAAATGTGTTAGGTACATTCATCGATTTGGAGGTTGACTTACATATAGAAGTGAATAGAAGAGTTGTTACAATTTCTATGGAAATGGACCTTACAAAACGCGTACCTAAAGCGATAGAGATAACTTGGGGAAGATAGAAATGTAATCGTATTTTAAATTGTTGGAAAAGGTTATTTAGGTTCTCAAAATTACATGAAATTAGTCATGTATACAAAGAATGCCAAAGCACAACCAAAAAATGGGTATGGAAAGAAAAGGTGAATTATCCACTGGGGGATTCAAAACCAAGGGAGGAAGTGGACAATTATGAAGCACTAGAGGTTTATCATTCAAAGGATGTGGTAAATTCTTGGAGGAATCAACCAATCCAACAAATAGAAGAAGGATAAAAGGAAAATTAGGGGTTTGTTTCATATTCCCCCATAAATGATAATATGTCAAGTAAAATGGAGAACTCCAGTATGAATTATAAATCTTTTATCCCTAACTTGCAGTTTAATTCAAAAATGAGGTCCCAAATGATATTGAGATGTGAGATCCAAGGGATAAGAATCCTAACTTGGACTATGATTTGGGTGATAAACAATGGAGGGAGGATCGTAAAAATCTTTAGAACACAAACTTCCACTAGGAGTCTTTTGTAGATTGAAGATTGTCATTGTTCAAAAGAATACTCTATGGTGAGAAATCCCCGTATAGAGTTGGAGGAAATAAATCCTAAGGGGAATGGAGGAAATAAAAGTAGATATACCCTTAGACTCATCAAGGAGAATACCTAGAAAGAGGTAGTACAAACTGGGTGTCTTGGCCTATGATCCTGGACTTTCCTCTCTAGTAGGGAGGACATCATTTTTTACTTTAGCAAAGAGGAGAGTCAAAAGAGAAGTCAAAGAAGGGAAATTAATGATAATTAAGGGGGGTCTTTGAGCAAGGATATCCTTAAACATGGAGATCCAGTGATAATTATATTTCTAAATACGAGGGGGGTAGGGGGTGCCCATAAAAAATTGTCCCTATAAACATTGTTTACCAACTATAAACCAAATGTAATCATGATCCAAGAAATAATGTTTGAACAGTCTAAAGTAGAGGTTATATTAGCCTCTAGCCTAAACTATTGGTTCTTTTATTCTTCAAAACCTAGGTGCATTCATCGATCTAGAGGCTAACTTATATACACAAGTGTATAGAAGAGTTTTTAAAATTGTGGTGCAAATAGACCTTAGGAAAGGCCTACCCGAAGAGATGGAGATAACTTGGAGTAGATATAAATTTATTCATATTTTAGATTGTTAGAAGATGTTGTTTAGGTGCTCAAAATGCCATGAAATCAGTCATGTATGGACAAAATGCCAAAGCACAACCCAAAAATGGGTACGGAAAGAAAAGGTGAAGCGTCCAATGTGTGGTTCAAAACCAATGGAGGAAGTGGTCAATTATGAAGCAATAGAGGTTTTTTAGTCAAAAGACTGTTGATGAATGCAGTTATGTGAGACAATCTCCAGCTTACAAACCTGTGAGATGTGGATCATTGCAGCTATGTGAGTCTTTCTCTCAGCTTACAAACCTGAGAGAAAGCCCCTCAGAAGGGTACGTGGTTCCTGCCTGAGACTGAGCTAGGAACGTAGAGATAGCCTCCTCCATTCAGAGAGTTGAGAAGAACTCCAGATGATTATCCAGTGGGAAAGGCGATCCGTTGAGTTAGACGTGCCTGTGGTTGAGCACAAGGTGAACGTGTGAAATCCCAAAGTGTTGGGTGCATCGTCATGTGAACAGAAATGAAGATGATGTATTAGCATCCTCTGAGCAACAGAGTTGACGAGAAGACTCCAGATAATTCTCCTGTGTGAAGCAGTGGGAATGAAGATCTGTAGAGTGGACGTGCCTATGGATGAGCACAAGTGAACGTGTGAAGATCTGGTTCTTTTGTGTAATGCAATGAACCAGACATATGACATCCCTATGGATGTGCCCCTAGTGGATGAGCACTAGTGGGTGTATCGGATAGTTTGTTATACATTGTTCAAGAGTCAGACATGTCTATCACCCTAATTGTTATGGAAAGGGTACCTGTCAGCCCCACCTTAATGTGATTAATAATAAATGTAAAAGATAATTAATCTGGTTAATATTAATTATAATAATAATAATTATTATTATTATGGGACTTAGAGAGGTTGGCCCCATTGAGCCAATAGACACTTCAGTTGACAGTCTTAGGTTAGTATAAGTAAAAGTAAAATCCCCATTGTGGAAATATATCTTTCTTGTGAGTTTGGAAATTTCAGCAAGTACATCTACTTGTAAAAGGTGCGCACCTCTCTTGGGCACCGGTCTTCTATGGTTTGAGCACCCTCTTGTGTGCTAGGTATTTCTTGGTGGTGAAGGTCTTTCTCTTGAAGAATATAGCAAAGGATTTGGCTAGGTTTTCTTCCCTTGTTGAGAAGGGTTTCCCATAATACTTATTGTGTTCTTATGCATGGTGTTTCTTCTTGTGATCTTGGTTGCTGAAACATTATTGTTTATGGTTAAGTTAAATGATAAAATGGAATAAACTTCATCCTTAACCTATATTATTGAAAAATAAACATGGTATCAGAGCATAGGTCTTAAAGAACCCATTGCACAAGCATCTACCAGTCTCCTCTCTTTTCTGCAAAACCGTATGACCCTCCTAGGATTTCTAGAAAATGTGTATGGCCTTCCTTTATGAGGTGTTTCATCCCTTAAACACTTGAACGTTGGGGCTAATTTTGGCATAGGAGAGTACTACCTCCTCTAGTGCATCTCCAAAGACTCTCAGAGTGACATTTTGAGCATTTTGAAATTTTGGCCCTAGGGTTTCACCAATTTCTGCAGAAATTTCAGAATTAGGGTTTCTGCAAACTCATTGAACAAGATCTTCAGCTCACCAATGTTCTCCTATTTTTCAAAGGCTTATTGTTAGCAGTCATAAGTCCAATAAAACCTAAAAGTGCTAGCCTAGCCTAGCCGTTAGGTTTTCTAGCCTAGTTGACAAAGGGTTGTGAAGAATCTAAAATTATGATGAACAAAACTATGATGGAATATAAATGAATCAAGCAACTTCTTGAAAGACAAGACTTCAGAGGAAGATTTATTGTGGGTAATACAAAAGGGTTTACCAAAGACATCTACCAATGAATGGAAGGAAGATGACGTCAGGACAAGGAAGCAATTCACCTACTCAAGCCCTTACATTGAAGGGCCAGCTTCAAAATAACAAAGATGACAAAAGGTGACACTGTGACTATCTTATTCATAAACATATCATAGGATAGAGATCAGCCAAGAGCCATTGGAGAAATCATATCAACATCCTCAAGTATGCACTTGTATGTATTATTTGTATCATTATCATGAGGAAAATTGCAGGAGGAAGGAACCTTTACTGAAGTCATGGATCTAGAGGGATCTCAGTGCATTCAGAGGAACAAAACACTCAAAGTAAAGACTCCAGATTTGATTGTTGTAAGTGTCATTCCTCTAACCTATATTTATGTAAGTTTGCTACATTACAAGTAGGTGTTGTAGCTGTGACAACATTCCTTAATTTTTTTTGATTCTAGAGATGTACTCGTTATTCTCCTTTAGGAGATATTCTTGTGTTGGTTCTTTTTGTTTTATTGTTCCAGGTAGGTTAACAAGAGAAGGAAGATGTTTATCCCTCAAAGGAAGCCACTTGACTCAGAAGGAGTCAAAACTATTTGAGAAAGAGGAAGAATAGAACCATCATTGAGGAAACCCATACAATAATGCATGATCATAATCCTTCTATGATTCTATGGGCAGAAGCATGCATGACACAATATATGTTCATAACAAGAGTCTTCCCTAGACTTTGAAAAACACAACTCCCGAAGAAGCCTCCACCAGAGTGAAGCCTGAGATTGAACTCTTCAGGATATTTGGGTGCCTAGTGCATTTTCATGTACCCAAAGAGAAGAAGTCCAAGCTAGATCCTTTAGAAAGAAAGGATACAATGAATCTTCAAAGACATTCCAGATCGACATCCCTAGTCAGAGACAGATTGAGATAAGAAAAAACGTTGTCCTTGAAGAAGAGATAGTCTTTCAAAGAGCCAGAGAATCTCAGATGGAAATTGAAAGTGAGACAATACCTTCTCCCCCTTCAGTAGTCTAGAGGGAGACAAACATTATTCCAGTTGATCCAGTTTCTCCAGTTGATATGTTCAAAGATATTGCAGTAGGGCATAAAAGGTCTACCTAGACTGACTATGCAAGAGACAGAGAAACATACAAGCCTCTCAAGGCACATCCCGAGAAAGCGAAAGATATTTTCAAGTTATCCTTCAATCATGAGCCACTCCATTGATGTTGAGCCTCCTTTTCTTAGAGAAGCAACAATATAACATGTATGGAAAGATGCCATAACAGAAGAATACCAGCATATCTTAAAGAATGATGTATAAGATATTATTTAGGGACCAGAAGGGAAGTATGTGGCAACTTCCAAGTGGATCTATGAGATCAAGCATGCAACTGATGGAAGTGTCAAGAAATAAAAAACAAGACCTATAGCCAGAGGTTTCTCATAAACAGAGGGAGTTGTCTATGATGAGACACTTGACCCAGTGAACCTGATACACTTCCATCTCTACTACCATCCATGAGTTAGAAACTATATCAGAAAGATAGATTCTTGATGAGTTTGGATTTCAGCAAGAGTGTTGTTGATCCAAACCTATATCACTACAGTGTTGGTGACGAGAGCCTGATCCTGATGACTTATTCAGAAAGTGTTGTTGTTGGATACAAGTAATCCTTGACTTCTGAATTAAAGATGAAGAATCTGAGTATGATGCACTACTTCTTAGGACAAGAAGTATGACAGAGGACCGATAAGATTTTCCCGAGTCAAGAAAAATATACAGTGAAAATATTAAAGAAGTTCAGTATGACAGAATGAAAAATCCATTGTGATGGATTTAAAGAAGAAGATTGAAGATGATTCAGACGAGACTGATCCACAACTGCTTGGATCACTAATGTATCTGGTTAACACCAGACTTGATTCATGCCATGCAGTGAATGTGCCTAGCCATTTCATGAGTCAACCAAGACAAACTCACTAGACAACAACAAAACATGTATTGAGATATATACGAGGAAAAATTGGTTATGGCCTGAGATATGCCTCTAGTATGAACTTGAGTTTGCAGGATATGTCGATTCAGATTTAGTAGAAAGTATAGTGAACCGGAAAAGCACATCTGACTGGTGTTCTATCGTGAAGTTTTTCATGGTTTCCTAATACAATAGGAAACAAAACTCTATAGCCTTCATTACCACAGAGGCAAAGTATATAACATCGATTATGCAAAGCAATGTGGCTTGACAAGCTTCTGACCGATTTACTTGACCATGAGATGGATCCTATGATGATAACCAAGAGTCATGAGTAAAGCTCCTTGAGAAACCAGTGTTTTCTGATGGATCGAAATACAATAAGATGAAATATCCTTATATCAAAGATATTATGCAGAGGAAAATCGTACACATGCAGTACCTTCTTTGATCAAAATCTAGACCAGGGGTCAAAATTTAGCTCAAAAATAAAAATTCTCGGAATTGCCTCAAAACGAACAGGTGTGTATCCCTCATCGTCACGAACCCAACGCAACTCGTTTGGGTTCAAACGGACGTCGGATGAGAGAGATATCATGTTCTGTTCGAATCGTCAAACAGGGAAAAAAAAATGTGTTGACTGTATAGTCCGTACAGATGCTGACGTGGCAGAGGCCATACGATGACATGGCACATCCATACGCTGAGGTGGCAGTTGGTGACGTGGCATTCATTGATTGGCATATTTTGGACAAATCCTGTTGTGACACGTGGCATCTTTTTAGTCAAGTGGTTTGGTGCCACGTGGCCCAATCGTGGGCTGCCACGTGGCACCCTGTTATTGGTTTGGTTGTTTAAAATTTATATGGAGTCTACTGGACTCGACCCCGCGACCTCCATGCGCATGCAAATTCTTTGCAAAGGCCACCAACCAACGCGCCACCATAGTGTTTCTTAACACTATATGGTTTTATAATTATTTAAATTTGATTATGTGTTTGGTTGGGCGCGAGTCCGGGCTGGGGCTTAGCCCCAACCCCTAGTTTCATATGTCCACCCATATGACCTGTCCACAACTTGCACATGTGGATTTGGTTTGAAACGGTTACAACACACACCCACCACTTTTCCATTACACATTCGCTCTTGGAACCTAGCTTTTTGTGTGGGAAACGAGGTCACATGGTGACCCTTATGACCACGGCCTTGGCGGTTAAGGACTAGGCACGCCCTAATCGTTCGAAAGTTTCACTCGTTTTACGGTTATACGTCGGTGCTAGGTTTTAGCATGAGTTTGATAGCGTGTTCTAGGTTGGCCACACAGAGGTGCGTTTTGGCAAACCAGAGACAACAAGCTTGAAGGAGGAAAATGGCAGGAGGCCTATCTTCTTCATTTTTTGGCCAAATGAGGTGCTGAAAAAGCCCATATAGGGGTTTTTGGACGTTTTGAATCCATTGGCACTGTTTTCAAAGCCATTTGAAGACTTATTTTGCAGGTTTTTCACCATTGAAGTTTTAGAGAGCTCTAGGGAGCTTGAAGCCCTCATTGATTGAGGTCATGCTCAGATGAGCACAAGTCTATTTTCTGTGACTAAATAGTCATTTTTGGCTAATTGTTATGCTCTTAACACATTGGGATAGGTTTCAGAGGCATTTGAGGACTTTTACAGGTGTTTTTTCCACAAGGAAGCTCAAGGCCACATGTAGAAGAGGTGATGCCCGGATGAGCCATGATCCGTTTTCAGAGTTCTATTAGTCATTTTTGGGGTTTTTATGTATTCTGAACCCAATGGTACAGTCAGTATTTCCATTGGAGTTGAGAAAAAGCTTGTAAAATAATCTTTGACAAACTAATCCCAAAGAGCCAAGTCCATTGATGGAGGCTCAAGGAGATGTAGCCCAGAGAGGGGTGAACTCATTTATCATATTGTTCTTGTTGTGAGTGTTTGTTGGTTATTATTTGCTGCAAGTTATTTTGCTATTGTATTTATTTAAAACAACATATTTAATATTACAAAGACCTCACACATAAACATTTAAAAGAAGATGCATAAACTTGGCACATATTTTATCTTGCATATTTTAACACATTGAGCAAGATCATGTAAAATTTATTTTAATGAAGTAGAGGGTGCTTGCATAGTATAACAAGTCAGCCCCCTATTTTCAGATCAGGTGGTATCAGAGCATAGTTTGTTTTGCTCATGTGATTGCCATTGATAGCTACAGATTTAGCTGTTGGTATTATTGTGCAAGTTTTGTGTTGAAGTTTGATATCTTGTAAGGATGGAGAAAGCTTCAAAGTTCTTTGACAAAGAGATGTTGAAGGAGTTTGTAACCATGAGAGATATGGTACAAGAGTTGTGGGAAGATAGGGAAGAGAGGATTTCTCTTGAAGAGTAGTTGATGGCCATAAAGGAGGAGAAAGACAAGCTTCTTGAAAAGTTGCATGAGATGGAGACTCAACTCCATGAGGCAAAGGAAACCCTTACCAAGTACATGCATGAACATGAGGTATGCAATGTTAGTTTATCTTCTAATTCCTCTCAAGATGAATGCTTTGGTGTTTTTGAAAATCACACAAGAGGAATAGGGTCCAAGTTATTGTTAAAAATGGGCTATGAAGGTAAAGGATTAGGCAAGCATGCACAAGGCATTGTTGAGCCTATTGTTGTTGAAGAGAGGCCCAAGTATTGTGGTCTTGGATATGAACAAAGAGATGGAGCAAATTCCAAAGTTGAAGAGACAAGGGAAAAAGTTTCAAGAACAAATTTTGTTTCAAGTTCAATCCCTCAAGCATGCAAAGCTTGTGTTCAAGATGAATGCAAATGTGTGAAACAAGAGAGTTGTGACAGCCATGAGGACAAGAACACTGTTGTTGGTCTTCAAAGGAGAGCTTGTAACTCTTGAAATTCACCTCCTCAAAGAGGTGATAAAGGTGAATGTTCAAGGTATAATTATGCCTATCATTCAGTTGCTTTTGATTATGTTAAGCATGATAAATTTGCATGTAAAAATGGAAGAAAAAGTCCATGTACATATTGTGGTTTATNAAGTTATTGTTAAAAATGGGCTATGAAGGTAAAGGATTAGGCAAGCATGCACAAGGCATTGTTGAGCCTATTGTTGTTGAAGAGAGGCCCAAGTATTGTGGTCTTGGATATGAACAAAGAGATGGAGCAAATTCCAAAGTTGAAGAGACAAGGGAAAAAGTTTCAAGAACAAATTTTGTTTCAAGTTCAATCCCTCAAGCATGCAAAGCTTGTGTTCAAGATGAATGCAAATGTGTGAAACAAGAGAGTTGTGACAGCCATGAGGACAAGAACACTGTTGTTGGTCTTCAAAGGAGAGCTTGTAACTCTTGAAATTCACCTCCTCAAAGAGGTGATAAAGGTGAATGTTCAAGGTATAATTATGCCTATCATTCAGTTGCTTTTGATTATGTTAAGCATGATAAATTTGCATGTAAAAATGGAAGAAAAAGTCCATGTACATATTGTGGTTTATATAACCATCATGTTTCAAAATGTTGGAAAAGATTGATCACTTTCAGGAAACTTTACAAGCAAAGACAACTTGAAAAGAGGATGCAAAAGATTTGCACTCATTGCCAGAAGAGGGGTCATCTCATTGACCAATGTTGGACATTGCATCCAACCACTCATCCACAACACAAGAAGTAGATGGATAAAGAGATTGGCAAGAATGGAAGAGGAGATTCCATTATCGATGTGAGTCAAGATGATTCACAAGAAGACGATTTTCAGCAAAAAAAGTCACCATTGAGTTGGCTTGGTAAGAAATGGTTAGATTTCTTGAGCAAGTAAGGCTTGCATTTCTTTGTTGTAGATGCACATTTCAGCCTTATGTATCCATTTATGTTGAGAGTATGACAAGTTGCAACGGTTTATCACAACTTGTATGATGCAAGTTGCATGTGAATGCAATTCATTTGAAGGCATTCTTGTTGTTGCACAACTTCGCCAGGAGGATGTAAAAGAGGGGTATGATGTTCACTTGTTACAGCCATATATATTTTTCATATTCGGCTCTTATGTACCCACATGTTTTGGGTTTATGTACTTATGTTTGTACTTGAAGGAGAGTTGAAGAGCTATGCACATACATGTGTTTTTGTGTATGTGTAAGCAATGAACCTGGTGATAGTTCATCCTGAATGACTCATGATTGTAACATGAATGTGTATCATGAATGTCAACTTGTCATTTTGGGAAGGTCGATATGTTTCAAATGAGTCTCGGCTTGTGTCGATGTTGTCTTGACGACTATGTTGTGTCAATCATGTTTTTCGACTTATGTTTAATCGATGGTGTTTGTTGGCTTGTAAGTTGATTTTGAGTACACCAAGATGGCAGGAAAACGCCATGTGCTTTGATGAAGTACAAGATGCAACCGTTTGCTTGTAGAGAAAAAAAGAAAAAAAGAAAAAGAAAAAACTTTGTTGGCATCATTTTCAGTCTTGTATAAATTTGTTTTCAAGATTGATGGTTTTCTTGGCTTGTGACAAGATGTCGCAGGAAAGTTTTTGCAGCCATTGGAGAGCGGATTGTGTTGACGTCAAATAGTTCACAAGTGGGACTTGATTGTCAGTGGGAAGGTTGGTAGTCTTCCAAGCACAAAGATAATATTGGGTTAGCAGCAGCCAGAGGACAGTGGTTGAGGGACATATCCAGTTGCAGTGCAAGGCATGTCAAGGTATCCAGGTGATTGTCAAAAAGACTTTTCAAGTATAATCAGTTGATAGAACTTGGAAGCAGAAGAGTATTGAATCTCAGACAGANGGACATATCCAGTTGCAGTGCAAGGCATGTCAAGGTATCCAGGTGATTGTCAAAAAGACTTTTCAAGTATAATCAGTTGATAGAACTTGGAAGCAGAAGAGTATTGAATCTCAAACAGATAATCATAAGCTTTTGTGGGTCCAAAAGCCTTTCAGTGGGAAGGCGTGATCAAAATCTGGACTAGGGGTCAAAATTTAGCTCAAAAATCAAAATTCTCAGAATTGCCTCAAAACGAACAGGTGCATATCCCTCGTCGTCACGAACCCAATGCAACTTGTTTGGGTTCAAACAAATGTCGGATGAGAGAGATATCACGTTCTGTTCAAATCGTCAAACATGCAAAAAAAAAAATGTGCTGACTGTACAGTCCGTATGGATGCTGACGTGGCAGAGGCCGTACGATGATGTGGCATGGCCATACGCTGAGGTGGTAGTTGGTGACGTGGAATTCATTGATTGGCATATTTTGGACGAATCCTGTTGTGACACGTGGCATCTTTTTGGTCAAGTGGTTTGGTGCCACGTGGCACCCATTTATTGGTTTGGTTGTTTAAAATTTATATGGAGTCCACCGGACTCGACCCCGCGACCTCCACGCGCATGCAAAGTCTTTGCAAAGGCCACCAACCAACATGCCACCATAGTGTTTCTTAACACTATATGGTTTTATAATTATTTAAATTTGATTATGTGTTTGGTTGGGTGCGGGTCTGGGCTAGGGCTTAGCCCCAACCCCCAGTTTCATATGTCCGCCCATATGACCTATCCACAACTTGCGCGCGCGGATTCAGTTTGAAACGGTTACAACACATGCCCGCCACTTGTCCATTACACATTCGCTCTTAGAACCTAGCTTTTTATGCGGGAAACGAGGTCACATGGTGACCCTTATGACCACGGCCCTGGCGGTTAGGGGCTAGGCACGCCCTAACCGTTCGACAGTTTCACTCATTTTACGGTTATGCATCGGTGCTAGGTTTTAGCATGAGTTTGAGAGCGTGTTCTAGGTTGGCCACACAGAGGTGCATTTTGGCGAACCAGAGACAGCAAGCTTGAAGGAGGAAAATGGCCGAAGGCCTATCTTCTTCATTTTTTGGCCAAATGAAGTGCCGAAAAAGCCCAGATAGGGGTTTTTGGACATTTTGAATCCATTGGAACTGTTTTCAAAGCCATTTGAAGAATTATTTTGCAGATTTTTCACCATTGAAGTTTCAGAGAGCTATAGGGAGCTTGAAGCCCTCATTGATTGAGGTCATGCTCAGATGAGCACAAGTCTATTTTATGTGACTGAATAGTCATTTTTGGCTAATTTTTATGCTCTGGACACATTGGGATAGGTCTCAGAGGCATTTGAGGACTTTTACAGGTGTTTTTTCCACAAGGAAGCTCAGGGAAGCTCAAGGCCACATGTAGAAGAGGTGATGCCTGGATGAGCCATGATCCGTTTTCAGAGTTCTATTAGTCATTTTTGGGGTTTTTATGTATTCTGAACCCAATGGTACAGTCAGTATTTCCATTGGATTTGAGAAGCATCTTGTAAAATAATCTTTGACAAACTAATCCCAAAGAGCCAAGTCCATTGATGGAGGCTCAAGGAGATGTAGCCCAGAGAGGGGTGAACTCCTTTATCATATTGTTATTGTTGTGAGTGTTTGCTGGTTATTATTTGCTGCAAGTTATTTTGTTGTTGTATTTATTTAAAACAACATATTTAATCTTACAAAGACCTCACACATAAACATTTAAAAGAAGATGCATAAACTTGGCACATAATTTATCTTGCATATTTTAACACATTGAGAAAGGTCCTGTAAAGCTTATTTTAATGAAGTAGAGGGTGCTTTAATAGTATAACAAGTCAGCCCCCTATTTTCAGATCATTCTTATACATGAGCAGGCTGCAGATATCTTCACCAAATTAACTTCGTGAAGAATGGCTCCCTAGTTGAGAGGGAGTGTCGATAACTCCAGCCAAGACAAAATTCAAAATACATCTGTGTGAGACTTGGGATGATAAAGAATGCCTCCCTAGCTGAGAGGGAGTGTTGATGAATGCAATTATGTGAGACATTCTCTAACTTACAAACCTGTGAGATGTGGATCATTGCAGTTATGTGAGTCTTTCTCTCAGCTTACAAACCTGAGAGAAAGGCCCTAACAAGGGTAAGTGGTTCCTTCCTGAGACAAAGCTAGGAACGTAGATATGACCTCCTCCATTTAGAGAGTTGAGAAGAACTCGAGATGATTGTCCAGTGGGAAAGGTGATCTGTTGAGTTTGACGTGCATGTGGCTGAGCACAAGGTGAACGTGTGAAATCCCAAAGTGTTGGGTGCATCGTCATGTGAACATAAATGAAGATGATGTATTAGCCTCCTTTGAGCAAGAGAGTTGACAAGAAGACTCCAGATGATTCTCCCGTGTGAGGCAGTGGGAATGAAGATCTGTAGAGTGGACGTGCATGTGGATGAGCACAGGTCAACGTGTGAAGATCTGGTTCTTCTGTGTAATGCAGTGAACCAGAGATATGACATCCCTATGGATGTACTCCTAGTGGATGAGCACTAGTGGGTGTATCAGATCCTTTGTTATACATTGTTCAAGAGTCAGAACTGCCTATAACCCTAAATGTTATGTAAAGGGTATAGGTCGACCCCACCTTAATGTGATTAATAATAAATGTAAAAGATAATTAATCTGGTTAATAATAATAATAATAATAATAATTATTATTATTATTATTATGTGACTTAGAGATGTCGGCCATGTTGAGCCAATAGACACTTCAGTTGACAGGTTAAGGTTAGTATAAGTAAAAGTAAAATCCCCATTGTGGAAATATATATTTTTTGTGAGTTTGGAAATTTCAACAAGTACATCTACTTGGAAAAGGTGCGCACCTCTCTTGGGCGCTAGTCTTATAAGGTTTGAGAACCCTCTTGTGTGCTAGGTCTTTCTTGGTGGTGAAGGTCTTTCTCTTGAATAATATAGCAAAGGATTTGGTTGGGTTTTCTTCCCTTGTTGAGAAGGGTTTCCCAGAATACTTATTGTGTTCTTGTGCATGGTGTTTCTTCTTGTGATCTTGGTTGTTGCAACATTATTGTCTATGGTTAAGTTAAATGATAAAATGGAATGAACTTCATCCTTGACCTAGCTTATTGAAAAATAAACATGGTATCAGAGCATAGGTCTTAAAGAACCCATTGCACAAGCATCTACCAGTCTCCTCTCTTTTTTGCAGAACCGTACGACCCTCCTAGGATTTCCAGAAAATGTGTATGGCCTTCCTTTATGAGGTGTTTCATCCCTTAAACACTTGAATGTTGGGGCTAATTTTGGAGTAGGAGAGTATGAACTCATCTAGCGCATCTCTAGAGATTCTCAGAGTGACATTTTGAGCATTTTGAAATTTTGTCCCTAGGGTTTCGCCAATTTCTGCAGAAATTTTAGAACTAGGGTTTCTACAAACTCATTGAAGGAGATCTTCAGCTCACCAGTGTTCTCCTATCTTTCAAAGGCTTATTGTTAGTAGTCATAAGTCCAATAAAACCTAAAAGTGCTAGCCTAGCCTAGCCGTTAGGTTCTCTATCCTAATTGACAAAGGGTTGTGAAGAATCTAAAATTATGATGAACAAAACTATGAATGAAGATAAATGAATCAAGCAACTTCAAAGTTCTTGAAATACAAGACTTTGGAGGAAGATTTATTGTGGGTAATACAAAAGGGTTTACCAGAGACATCTATCAATGAATGGAGGGAAGATGATGTCAGGACAAGGAAGCAATTCACCTACTCAAGCCCTTACATTGAAGGGCCAGCTTCAAAATAACAAAGATGACAAAAGGTGACACTGTGACTATCTTCTTCATAAACATATCAGAGGATAGAGATCAGCCAAGATCCATTGGAGAAATCATATCAGCATCCTCAAGTATGCACTTGTATATATTATTTGTATCATTATCATGAGGGAAATTGCAAGAGGAAGGAACCTTTGTTGAAGTCATGGATCTAGAGGGATCTTAGTGCATTCATAGGAACAACACACTCAAAGTAAAGACTCCAAGTTTGATTATTGTAATTGTCATTCCTTTTACCTATATTTATATAAGTTTTCTACATTACAAGTAGGTGTTGTAGCTATGACAACATTCCTTAAATTTTTTTGATTCTAGAGATGTACTCATTATTTTCCTTTAGGAGATATTCTTGTGTTGGTTCTTTTTGTTTTCTTGTTCCAGGTAGGTTAACAAAAAAAGGAAGATGTTTATCCCTCAAAGGGAGCCACTTGACTCAGAAGGAGTCAAAACTATTTGAGAAAGAGGAAGAATAGAACCATCATTGAGGAAAACCATGCAATAATGCATGATCAGAATCCTTCTATGATTCTATGGGCAGAAGCATGCATGACACAGTATATGTTCATAACAAGAGTCTTCGCTAGACTTTGAAAAACACAACTCCTAAAGAAGCCTCCACCAAAGTGAAGCCTGAGATTGAAATCTTCAGGATATTTGGGTGCCCAGTGCATTTTCATGTACCCAAAGAGAAGAAGTCCAAGCTAGATCCTTTAGGAAGAAAGGATACAATGAATCTTCAAAGACAGTCCAGATCGACATCCCTAGTCACAGACAGATTTAGATAAGAAAAAACATTGTCCTTGAAGAATACATAGTCTTTCAAAGACCCAGAGAATATCAGATGGAAATTGACAGTGAGACAATACCTTCTCCCCCTTCAACAGTCCAGAGGGAGACAAACATTATTCCAGTTGATCCAGTTTCTTCAATTGATATGTTCAAAGATATTGCAGTAGGGCATAAAAGGTCTACCTAGACTCACTCTGCAACAGGCAGAGAAACATACAAGCCTCTCAAGGCACATCCCGAGAAAGTGAAAGATATTTTCAAGCTATCCTTCAATCATGAGCCACTCCATTGATGTATAGCCTCCTTTTCTTAGAGAAGCAAGAATAGAACATGTATGGAAATATGTCATAACAAAAGAATACCAACATATCTTAAAGAATGATGTATACGATATTATTCAGGGACCAGAAGGGAAGTATATGGTAACTTCCAAGTGGATCTATGAGATCAAGCATGCAGCTGATGGAAGTGTCAAGAAATACAAAATGAGATCTATAGCTAGAGGTTTCTCATAAACAGAGGGAGTTGTCTATGATGAGACACTCTACCTGGTGAACCTGATACACTTCCATCTGTACTGCGATCCATGAGTTGGAAACTGTTGGCAAATGTTTAACATGTAGCGTATGCTTGTCATTGATGGCAAGTACAACAGTGAAGATGGCGGGATCAGAGTGTGCATCGATGGAAAAACAGGAACAATGTAAGCTCAGGAGGAACAACATCGAGGATAATGCGCGTAGCAAAGCTCAAGATACAGGAGTTCGCAGAAGAGAAGGAAGACAAAGGTCGAGGCCATTGAGAACTTGTAATTGTCCCAAGGTTGGGAGGAAAGTGTGCAAAGCTCATGAGGGAGCACAGCTACCGTCAGATCGACTGAAGAAGAAGATCTGGACTGTTGGTTTCTACGTCCAGGAGGAGCTCAGGAGAAGCCTTCAGAAGGGAGAGATTGAGAGCCATTGGATCTCATTCAGAAATCTCGTCAGCCGTCAAATCGGACAAGAGCTGCACGAGGTTTACCATCGGGAATCCCGTGAGCCAATGCATTGCGGCATTGAAAAGCTCGAAACCCCGACGAGTGGTAAGACTGCGGTCATATAGGGGGAGGTCACGTGGACCACGAGCTTAGTCGGAGGGCTAATTGAATTTAGAGGCGTCAAATCTGAGCGCAGGGTCCGACCACCGTTGGATCGAGGAAAACCTGCACGATCTTTAAAAAGTGCAAGGAGTAGAGGGCTCACAAATCCTGGAAGCAGGAGGACCGTCCATCTCAGGGGGATATCTGGACCATTGATCGGAGTTTCAAGGATCGCGTATTGGAAATGTCAAAGAAACAATGCAACAGAAATCCTGATTTCTCGATATGAAAAATCTCGGCGCAATCTGAGTCGTCAAATCAAGATCACATCTGAACCGTCGACCCGACTCACGTCAATAGACCACGTCAGCTAGGAACACGTGTCACAACCAGGTAATGACAAGTGTCAGACTGATTCAACATTTCAGGCACATGTAAGTCACAAATCAGAGTGACACGTGGCAGTATTCAACACGTGTCAATCCACGTGTGACGTCAGCAGATGGATACCTTGTCGGAGTTTCGAGGATCGAGTGTTGAAGTTGTCAAAGAACATTGACATCAGGAATCCCGATATCGCGATATGCAAAATCACGATGTAATCTGAGCCGTCAGATCAAGATTTGATCTGGACCGTTGATTCCAGTCAATGGAGAGGCATCGGGGATCGAGAGTTGGACATGACAAAGATTATTGACATCAGGAACCCCGATTTCGCGATATGCGAATTCGCGATTTAATCATAGCCGTTAAGTTAAGAAGTGACTTGGACCATTGATCTGAATTCTCTATGGAGTATCGGGGATCGAAACTTTAAAGTGACAAAAACACTGGACATCAAGGATGTAGAAATCGCGATACGCAAAATCGCGATTTAATCGTAGCCATTGAATAGAGATCAGATCTGGACCGTTGACATAACTCCATATCGGAGTTTCGGGGATTGCGACATCAAGAGGAATAGAAAACAAGGCAACAAGAATGCCGAAATCGCGATATGCGATATGGCGATTCAATCACAACCGTTAAATCAAGCTTGGATCTGGATCGTAGATATAACTCCATGTCGGAGTTTCGGGGATCACGATTTTGAGAGGCAAGAACACAATGCAGTAGGAATGTCGAAATGTCGAAACTCGATTTAAAGCAGTAGGAATCACATACCCAACAGATAGTGATTCCTCACGTGAAGATAAAGTAAATGAATTCTCGCTTATGGCTAAAGAGGATGGTGATAATGAAAGCAAGGTCAGTGATGAGAATGATGAAGCTGTGGTTGATATGGAAGGAGAACTGATCAGTGCACTGGAAGAGATTGACAGACTTAGAATTAAGAACAGAAAGCAAAAACAATTGCTGATACAGTTTGAGAAAGACAGTAAACAACCTGATGAAGACTTTACCCTGCTGAAAGTGGAATTAGAAGAGGCAAGGAAAATCGAGGATATTATGAAACATCAGCTATCAGAAAAGAGGGCAAGATCTGAAGCCCTGGAAGAAGAAGTAGTGAAAACTAGGAAAGAGATGGAGAAGTTTCAAGCATTGTATCATCAGAATCTGTCCAGTATCAAAGCCTCAGAAGGATTAGTCACCATTCTAAATCAGCAAAGGAATCCAAAGCTGAAAACTGGTTTGGGTTATGAAGAGGGATCAGGTAGTGGTCAGTCAAGAAACAAAGAACCCATCAAGTTTGTCAAAGCTAGTGTCCATGTCAAATCGACAACCAATGACAACAACAAACCTGCAGAAACAAAGGAAGACAATCAGCCGCCCAGGACAATTAAAGGAAGAAGTGCCAGGACTGAATCTGTAGAACAAAGAAATAATGCACTCCCTGCTCAAAGACATCATCCACATGAAAGAAATCGATTTGCTCAAAGAAGACAACCATTTTCCAGGTACAAAGAATTTTTCTATGGATACTGTTTCTACTGTTCTAGTTTTGGTCACAAAGTTGTAAATTGTTCCTTAAGAATTAGACGTGAGCAATTAAGATTTCCAAGGAATAAATTTATGCCACAACAAAGAATGATACAACAAAGTAACAAACCATCACATATTGCAAATTGCCAAATTACGTCTA
>SNQJ01S0028071.1:77214-87860 GCA_010110895.2 Picea sitchensis | reverse complement strand
GAGTAGAAAATATGTCTCTATCCTTAGCCATATGATAAGATGCTCCAGAATCAATAAGCCACTCATCAGAAGTAGAAGTAGAAGTTGTATTGAAGGAGAAACCAGAAGCTGAAAGTGCATGTCCATGAGAAGAAGAAGAAGAAGTAGAATCAATACTAATGTTGTGCTTCTTCATCGCTGCTTCTAAAGCTACCATCTTCTTAAAACATTTGCACTCATCATGACCATCTTTATCACAAAAGTTGCAATGCCTGTCAGTCTTCTTATTTTTATATTTTGCTCCTTTGTCTCCATTAGGAGCGAAAGTTGTCTGAGTGGGTTTGAGACCCTTATTTTGCTTTTTGTTGTGGCGAGGATGTTGCTTCTTGGGATTCTTGGGTGTATCTTTCTGATGGAAAAATAAGGCTTTGTTGGAGGTACATGCAATACTGATCACTCCAAGTTGTACTATCTTATCTTGCTCTCTAATCAAAGCATCACAAAAGTTCTCAAGACTGGGATTTTGATAAGCTGCTCTTAGAGCCTCTTGCATGGCATAAAAGGTAGATATAAACACAAAATATGCACTGCCTAGTTTAGAAAGAATAATATAGATGCAACGATCTTTGTCTATCTTTATCTTACATTCTTCACATAAAGTTCTGAGTGTTTTAAACTTAGATAGATAGTCTTCAATGCAAGAAAAATCTCTTGGACTTAAAGTTAGTACTTGATTTTCTAACTATTGTGCTCGAATAATATTGTGTTTACCAAACATAGATTTAATCTTTTCCCAAGCTTCTTTGGGTTTATCAATCGATTGAAGGTGGAACCTTAAATCACGAGAGATGGACATTCTGATTAATCCACGTGCTTTGTCATTCCTATTATCCCATTTGGCTTTCTTATCAGCATTAGTGGGTGTTGTTTCCTTTCCCAAAGTAATCTGGTACAAGCCTTTACTTCTTAATAAATCCTCCATATGGGATTTCCATTGGAAGTAGTTGGTGCTAGTAAGTAAGATATTACTTGTAGAAGCCATATTAAATATGTAGATAATATGGATTTAAAAACTGAAACTAATGATCTGAATGGAAAGAGCTCGAAAAGTTATGCGGTTTTAAAAAAAACCGGCAATGAAAAAGGACTTCGAATGTGAGAGTTATGCATTTAAAAAAAAAGGCATAAACGATAACCAAATGACCATGTGATAGTGTAAGTTGCTTTATGAAGTGACCCACTTTTATATAGAGAAGTGGGGATCACTTTTACAATGAAGTTACTTTATAACAGAAAAGTTGCATGCAAAATAAATAACTCTAAAAGTAAAATATTAAAGCTACTTATAGTGATTCACTTTTATACTTGAAGTGAAATACAATTTACAATTTTAGCATGAACTTTTTCAAAAAAAGTAACAAAAGAGAGACTTGAACTCAAGACCTCTTACTTAATAAGGGAACTTTTAACCAAATTGTCTAGCAAAACATATTGTAATGTTCAGAAGGAGGATTGGGGTTGTTGTTGTTGTGGAAGACGACCTTGGAGAGCGTGCTAAAAAAAACTCTTTTCACACAAGAAAAAAAAATCGTTTCTCGATGACAACAAGGGTTAGATCTTGATTAGGTTACCCGGAAGATGCACCTTTTCCTATCTGTTTCTGATTTGTTGAGATTGCACAGGACACGGGGCAAAGAGCATACGCAGATTTAAAAGAGTAGCAACCCAGAAATAAATAAGAAAAAACCAAAATACTACGCTGCAAAAAAAAATTAAAATGCGTATTCAAGCTTTATACCTCCGGATCTAATTGTAATGGTCATATCTTGGGAAAACAAAAACCTTTTCGAGTGAAACGAAAAGTGTTCCTAAATGAAACGAGTGCTCCGAATGCTATGGAACAGTCCTCCTAGCCCAGAAATGTACATAAATGACAAAAAATGGATATGAGGCAAGTCGGCTTCACGATCTCGATCTACAATAGGAGCGGGCCTTCAGATAGGCTCTGATACCATGTTCGACAACACATGTATTCCAACAAAGGACGAACACCTTCAGTAACCACTCACATAACCAGATCAAAGATCAACACACTGATGTTTTCACGTGGTAAAACACCTACGGGGAAACATCCACGACCCCAGCCAACACAACCACTTGGAGCAGTTTATTAATGCAAAGAAAAAGATTACAGAGAGATTTTACAAGAGAGTTTCTCACAATTGATCATCGACAAATGACCCTCCATGCTCTTTAAAGAGAGATCATGGACCAATCGGGTGTTAAGCCACAGATCAATGACCGTTAAGATCGAAGAGAGTATGAACCGTCATATCACTTTATGTCGGGAACATATCGTGACCGTCGGATTTCCTAACTACAAATGCATACTAATGCATAATAAAGAAAGACATTAGGAAACACACTTTTACCTAACGACACATTAGACCAAGTAGATCTTAACTAACTCCTAAGTGTCTAAATATCCTAACAGATACATAGTATAGTAGATGTTTTTGATCGTGAGAATAGTAACATATGGAATCAACGTTGGAAACCAACAACTCAGTTAGATCTGTAGCGAGAGATAACAGAGGAATGAAATTAATACATAATCACTCCAAAACATGCTCTTGTAAGATTAAAGGATGGAGATGGCGTGATTATTTGTTCAAAGAATAAAAGTTCATGAATTTACACAACTACGTTGAGATATTAGGTGAAGATGGAAGAAAATGAAGAGGGAGAAAATAAGTGGTGGTGGAAGTCAATCTAGAAGTCGAATTGCCCATTAAAAACAAAAATATTTTTGTGGTTGCTTCATCTATCGAGGTACTAACAATGCCTATGTAGGTGTATTCTTCCCAAAAACAATTAGGAAACTATAGATTACATGTTATTGCATCACAATTTCACAAAAGAAGTATGGCTTGAACCATTAAAATGAACAAACATAAAAGGGTAGTGTGTAGGGGAGCTAATTTATTATTGTTTTAAAGGATGGTACAAAGATAAAAAATTAGTAGAGAATAAAACTCTTCCTTGCACAATTTCTTGGGCATTATGATTAGCAAAAAAGAATATGAAATTTAAGGCAAGGAGATTTTCCCCCTATAGGTCAACCACCAAGTGATATTTTCCTGTGAAGGAGTTTGGAAACCTATGAAAGCATGAAATCATAGAATTGTGGCACCTCCAAAAATAGAGAAGAGTAGTGCTTGGGGATACTTTGAGGCTTCCTAGGCATTCGTGGAGGAGTAATGATTTTATTGAATTCAACATAGCTTTTGGTTAGGGATCTAATAACAAGGTAGAAATGTATGCTCCATGGATGTTGTTAAAAATTAGCTTATGAGAAAGGTATTTTCAACATACAAATTTTAGGTGGCTCAAAATTTTAGGTGGCTCAAAACTCATTATTGAATGGGAAATGGGTAAAAGAAAGTATGAAAACCTACTACTACAACCAATCATAGACAAATTCAAAGAGGATTTGAACATGCCTGATACCATCGTGCCTAAATAGACTTAAATGAACATGTAGATATACTTTCGAAAGAAGCGTTATCTCTTAAGGAGGGAGAATTGGTAACAACTGAATTTGAAAATGGAGTTTTCCATCCTGAAATGGTTATTCCACTATATTGAAAATCAGAAGCAAAGAAAAGTTTCAGCTGAATGTAGAAGTTAGTTCCATGTCTAGAGCAAGGTTGTATAGCCCTTCTGAACTAATTTAGAAGCCAAAATACTAAGGATAATTGTATAATGTAGTCCTTTTTAATTGTTTAGCAAAGTCCATTTTTTCAATTAGAAGGAAAATTGGCTTTATCCTGAATTAATAATTTACAATTTCATTTTTTTTAAATACCAAATATATATGTTTTGAAAAAATATTATTATAATATAAAAAATAAAATTAAAAAAATCAACATAAGCTCATTTTAACATAAGTTTGAGTGGGCCTAATGGTTAAGAACACGTGTTTCCTCCTAAAACATCACATGTTCAAATCCAGAGAGGGGTAGGGTATGTACGTTTCTATAAACTTTAGTAATCAAATCTATCAATCAAATCGTTGCACAAAAAGAGTCCCTTTCTCTCACAAAAAAAACGGTCTTATACACCAATTTAGTATCTAACTTAATTAAGACCTTAAAATTAAATTATAATATTGAATTTTTTCAACTTTAAAAAATCTATATTTTATTTTAATCATTTCTTTTTTAGGTCCCTCCATTTAACAATGTCTTTCAATCATATTTTGAAATCCCTAGTGAAGGGACATTTATTCTTATCCATTTTAAAATGCAATATTATAAATTTATTCACACCGTTCATATGACATCGTATGTGTCATTTTCTTCAAAGGTCTCATTATCTATTATTTTGTCCCACTCTTATTTGTTATTTTGTTCCAATATGGAGTTGGAATCAAGAGAATCCTTTATTGTCGTTGATACTTTTGTTTGTCATAGACTAAGGAGCTTAACTATAACTTTCACGGTCGACATATTAATAATAAATGAAAGCGATTTGTAAGTTTATTTATTTTTTATTTTTTTAAAATAAAAGTTTATTCTTTTTTCACAATATCTATATTGTATTAATATAAAGGTGAAATCTACGACTTTCAAAGAATTCAAGTTCAAATATTATAGGTAAGTGATATTTTATTTATTTATTGTTATATAAAATTATTATTTTTTATGATGATGATCGTGGTTAATGTTTACATAAATTAAAATTGTTTAATATTTTGGATTCAAAGTCATTATAATAATATGTCAAATTTTACTAGTGTGATTAGATTTCGAGGGTTTCATTTTGTAAGGTGGTCAAGGTTCGAAACTCGCAATAGTAAGGAGGAGACACCCAAAAAATCCAGTCGTGTTAAGGGTTGGTGTGGTCTTGGTCGAGTGCGATCTCTGAGTGATTTTGACAGCTTAAATGCTCCTGGATTGCGGTTTCTTAGACCGCATGCTAGTCCCACAAGTAACGAACACGTTGGCAAACAAAAAAAAGTCATTACAATAATATACTTGTTGAGTGGTCAACATGTTAATCATGAGAATTGAACCTAGGTGGGACGGATAACAATCATTCCTCCCAACCACTTAAGATAAGCCCAATTCACAACTTTCTTATTCTTTAACACATCATAATTTCTCCTTAAATTTATGTGTAGTAATATTTTTAATATGATCATTATTTTGCAAAATAACTTATTTCTTAATTCTCTAATGATTTAGCCAAAATTTAACATCTTTATGCCACCTCTCACTTTTTCTATATATAAATTATTTAATTAAATTATTAAAGTATTATAAAAAAATTATTATTTTAAATATTATAAATATAAAAAATAAAATAAATATGTATAAATTCAATTTATAATTTATAATGGATGATTTTGTTTTTCGGAGAAAACAAACTTTTGTATTCATAAAAGAATATACCTGTTATAGTCCATATCAACAGGTACTTTAAACAATGTTTGTCTTTACATACAGATACATATCACATATCTTGACATAATTCCACCATACAAAAACCTTTTACAAAAAACTGCTCCATCCAATACTAATATGGGTCCGCGACCCTATAGCCTGAACTCCATTGCTTTGATCTCCTCTCCCTTCATGAATTCATAGAAGTCGAAGGCTGCTACAGGGAGAATTTGTGCTTCCTTAGACAACGAGTATGCCTTCTCATTGAGTTCCTGGAGAATATGGCAGAAAGACGACCATTCAAAAGAACGAAAATATAACTTAATGTCTTTAAGAAGAGACTCAAGCTTGATGTCTTGGAACTTTATCTCTTTCTTTGTCCATTCAATGGCGAGCATGGAGTCCCCTAACACTTGTAGTTTTTTGACATCTTTCTTGATCGTCGCTTCTAGAAGGGTCTAGAGGGCTATAAATTCATCTCTATTATTTGTGCCTGAACTTGGAGCATAACGAATGTGGACATAGTGGTTCTACTTTAAAACGAGTACAACTCCAACACCACACACAAAGGGGTGACCTTGATAGGCCCCGTCAAAGAATCCCCAAAGGATTTCAAAATCTAGCCGCGACATTATCATAATTCTTGGATTCTTAGTTTTCATTTCAGAATTAAAGTCTTCTGTCATTCTCATAATTTCAACAATAACTTCAGGAGGAATAAGTTTGTCTTTGAAAACACTAGCTTTTCTGGCCCACCAGAGATTGCGGACCATTATGCTAGGGAGACCTGAGTATAATCGATTTGCACCATCCCCCATCCAATCCTTGAAGTAATCATCGATAGAGGGCTTGTTCTAGCTAACCCTCAAGGGCATCTTACTCAAAATTCTTCTCTAAACATGTCCTTCATAGGGGTAAGATATAAATAAACAAGAAACATATTCTTCATGAGATAAACATAATGAGCAACGATTCGGGCCAAACCAAACCCCCTTGATTCCATTATCCCAATTTAGTAGTTTGTTGTCAAGGGAAAGCCATAACGTTATTTTGAATTTTAATGGAGAGCTAATATTCTAGGTTAGCTTCCACCGCCATTTGACCTCTCCTACATGCAAGGCTTCGAGGTTGGCCTTATATCCAAGATTTGTAGTGAAGGCGCCAGAATGTCGGTTCTTTGACCAAACCAGTGAATTGGGAGAGTCTTCATCGATGGTAATGAGACTGGTTACTAACAAATTCATGAAGGAAGACCATTATGAGGCCTCATGCCCGCTTAGTCCCAAGGTATCTGCATTTAACCAGGCATCTTTACCTATAGACCTTGAGTTGATAGACTTAGAGCATCCAAGAGTTTGAAGGAGCTACCTGCTCCAATCCATGGGTCCTCTCCAAGGCATGCTGATTTACCATTCATGATTTTCCATGAAATTCAATTTTCGACCAAGGGGAAAGCCTGAACAAAGGCCTTCCAAACTGTAGACCCTCTTTTAGATTTCCGCAACTCCCTTATCTAATCCACCACTGATTTATCCGGAAAGTATTTTTAGTGTAGCACTCTACACCACAAAGAGTTACCTATGATCATTCTCTAAAGACTCTTGCCTGAGAGCTTGCACAAAAGCGTGAAGGTATTTTAGTCCCTATCCTCCTAGCTCCTTTGGAGCCGCTATGGAGGACCACTTATCTAGGTGGGTTCTTTTTATGTTGCCTTTCCAAGCCCACAAATAATGACAACTAATTTTGCAAATCTTGTTTAGAATGTCTTTCAAAATCATTGAGATCGACGCCTAATAAACATGGATACTTTCTAGCACTGACTTGAGACAGAAGTATGTTCACCCACATTGAAACACATGCTTCTATTTTCTTTATCATCCACTACCAATCTAAGATGTGATACTTTTCAGGCTTTAGAAAGAATCCAAGATACTTTAGACCTTCATCCATCCTTTGTAATGGGGCGGGAATTAGTCTTTGCAGATGTTTGATCTCACCTTTTGGCCAATTGTGAAGGATCATTGATGATTTCTCACAGTTAATCTCCATGCTTGTTGCATAATGAAATAAATCTATCACCTCTTTGAAGTTTGAAACAACCCCTAGCGATCCTTGAAAACAACAAAAAATATTATCAACAAAGAGGATATGGGAGATAGATTCAGTCTCCAAGACTTGAAAACCATTTATCCTTCGTAGAGAAGTAGCTTCCTTGATCAGTCTACTTAGAGCATCTACTATAATAAGAAAGAGAATCAGGGAGAGAGGTCATCCATGTTTATGGCCTCTCGAGGTTATGAAAAAATGAGATGGAGAGCCATTTATGAGTACAACAAAGGAGGTTGAATCTACACAACTCATAATCAAATTGACAATAGGAATAGACATCCCCATTTGAACAAGAGATAATCTTAGGAAGGACCAGTTAACCCTATCACAAGCCTTCCAGAGATCCAGTTTGAATAGAGCTATTATGTGCTTCGATAAATTAGTTGAGTGTAAGACTTCTTGAGCTAGAATCACCACATCATGGATTTATCGATTAATTAAGAAACTAAATTGCTCTTCCCCAATGTTCTCACTTAGCATTGTCTTGATTATGATTGCTAAGATCTTCGAAATTAATTTATATACCACATTGTGTAATGTCCCCCACCTCTTGAGGAAGAGGTTTGGAAGACTTAGTGGTCTAGGTGTCCCCACTAGGCCATAGTCTCACACTGAGGGGAAAGGTCAACTAAACTAAGGTGATATTCTTAAGTTGACTTGATAAAAAGGTGAAAAAGGAGTTAAAAGATAACTCAACAAAGAAATAGAAGAGTTGGAGTTGGAGTTAGGGTTAACTCTAGGATTTAAGTTAACTCAACAGGAAAATAGAAGAAAAAGTATAAAGAGAAGGCTAGGGTGCACTTCTTGAGCATTCTGGATTTTGGTAATTGTTTGTTATTACTCTTGAGCATACAGTATGAGGGTTTTGTTGTCACAAACCCTTGTGAGCAACTCAATGGTGAAAGACCCACTCACCTTGTTCCAAGCTTGGTCTTGGGGATGAAATACTCCACCCACACCATTCTACACTCATCACAGATCCACCTATCGATTCAGGAAGCAAGCAGGGCCGTACTGTTCAGGAATTTCCAATAGGGGCGCACCATCATTTGAAGAAGAGATCGATCCAGCCAATCAAGAGAGCTTGGGGGTATTCTGACACTTGGGTTTTACTTGCAAGTTCTCAACTATCATTTTGGAGGTTTTCTTGAAGAGTTATCACCATCAGATCTTCAACTACAGATTGGGACGGACTTGAGGCAAGGAGGACGTCCTGTGATTCAGTATTCCTCAGATCTAGGGAATTCTACCTAGAATCTGGACCTGAGATTTCTCCTACAGGGTTTCCACAGCCCGATCTATCATTCTGGAGAGTTTCAGAGGTTTTGGAGGTGTCCTTTATTCAGAACGATTTATTGAGCTATCCAGAGTTTCAGGAGGGCACATACTGCATTAGGGTTTCAACCATTGACGGAGGAGGATCGGAGCTTCAGACTTCCGGGAGGGGTTTCCTTGACCCCGATCTACATCTTGATAAAGTTTGGCACGATTTGAGAACCTCCTTCAGCCAGGCCGAAATATTGGTCCCTTTTAGCCAGCAGGACGTACCAACAGGATGTACCAAGGGCTGAGCGTTCACCAATTGTTGGCACTTTGGATCTTCAGATTATATTCAGCCTTTGGAGGCATGTTTTGTATTAGCGGGAGCATTTTGTAGAAACTCATATCTATTATCTATTGGAACCATCTGAGGATTATTCCAGATCTGATCTCTATATTGTATCTGGTTCATGCTTTCATAATAAAGGTCAGATCTATGCTTGTGTTTTCCATATCTGAGTATTCTTGTGATATTGCATGTGTTGAGTAGATCTTGTATGAACACCATTTAAATAACTGGAACAAACCTTAAGGTTGAAACATCAATAGAAACCTGCACAACAGATAATCAAACACAACAGTGGTAGTTAGTGGTTTCGAGCAAAAAATTGGCTTGGGATCATTACAGTGGTATCAGAGCTCTGATCCTCTCAACTTGTGGGGATTGGCGCATGCATCGGTATAGTGGTATATACATGGATAGAAAGAAGAAATAGACAAGTGAAACAAAGGCCAAAATGGAGGGGTCAGGAGAGGAAGAACCCCAGGGATTGGCTTACTTGGCAAAATATTTCAATAAATCCATAAACCAAATAGAAAGTAAATTGGTCATTCACCTACAAGAGAACTATGACATAACCCGCAGGGGACAAGCCGAAATTACTGAGACTTTGAAAAAGGTAGAAGATAACCTAAGGAAGGTGGATGAGAACCATACTAGGATATTCGATCTATTACTACAGATAACTCATAAGGGGAAAGGACCAGAGATATATGGAAATAGAGAGATTGGTGGTTTATAGGGGGGAAACAGGTACAACCCAGAGAAGGCTCCGAGGTATAATCCTGAGCAAATTTCCTATCATCAGTCAGAAGGGAGCCATGGAGGGGGCACCCCACATGGGAAGATGGGTAGCAGGGCTACTCCTAGACCATACTTACCAATGTTCACAGATGGACAGTCACAGAAGGAACAGGTGGATGATTTTCTTAAGCAGATGGTTCAGTGTACCAGGGAGTACCATGAGCTAGACTTGGGAATTCAGAGACAGATGTCCCTGGATCAATACTACCAGCTTAAGTTCAGAAATAAACCTAAGCCGAATCACAGAAGAAATTATGAGCTGGAACGAAGGATGGGGAAGATAGAAATCCCATACTTTGATGGTATGTCCAAGATGACAGCACAGGCATGGGTACAGAAGTTCGATACATATCTACAACTCAACTCCATGAGAGAGATGGAAGCTATCAAGTTTGCCACCATGCACTTGGATGGAAAAGCTCATGATTGGTGGTACCATGGATTGATCAGCCTATGGCATAATCAAATCATGGCATACATAGACTTCACTCAGAGGCTTATTGACCGCTTCGATCAGGGGGATCCGGAGCTGCCTTTCAGGGAGCTCACACAGCTTAGACAAATAGGTACACCAGAGGTATACATTGAAGAATTTCAGAGACTAGCAGTCATGGTGCAAGACATCTCACCAACCAGACTTATGATGTTGTTTACTGAAGGGTTGATGGAACCCTTGAGGGGTTGGGTAAAGGCTTTCAAGCCCACCA
>SNQJ01S0028071.1:61856-72944 GCA_010110895.2 Picea sitchensis | reverse complement strand
CAACTCAGTGGTGAAAGACCCACTCACCTTGTTCCAAGCTTGGTCTCGGGGATGAAATACTCCACCCACACCATTCTACACTCATCACAGATCCACCTATCGATTCAGGAAGCAAGCAGGGCCGTACTGTTCAGGAATTTCCAACAGGGGCGTACCATCATTTGAAGAAGAGATCGATCCAGCCAATCAAGAGATCTTGGGGGTATTCCGACACTTGGGTTTTACTTGCAGGTTCTCAACTATCATTTTGGAGGTTTTCTTGAAGAGTTATCACCAATAGATCTTCAGCTACAGATTGGGACGACCTTGAGGCAAGGAGGACGTCCTGTGATTCAGTATTTCTCAGATCTAGGGAGTTCTACCTAGAATCTGGACCTGAGATTTCTTCTACAGGGTTTCCACAGCCCGATCTATCATTCTAGAGAGTTTCAGAGGTTTTGGAGGTGTCCTTTATTCAAAACGATTTATTGAGCTATCCAGGGTTTCAGGAGGGCGCAGACTGCATTAGGGTTTCAACCATTGACGGAGGAGGATCGAGTATTTGAGCTTCAAACTTTCGGGAGGGGTTTCCTTGATCCCGATCTACATCTTGATAAAGTTTGGCACGATTTGAGTACCTCCTTCAGCCAGGCCGAAATATTGGTCCCTTTCATCCAACAGGACGTACCAAGGGCTGAGCGTTCACCTATTGTTGGCACTTTGGATCTTCAGATTATATTCAGCCTTTGGAGGCATCTTTTGTATTAGCAAGATCATTTTGTAGCAGCTCATATATATTATCTATTGGAGCCAGCTGAGGATTATTCCAGATTTTCTCTCTATATTGTATCTGGTTCATGTGAAGGTCAGATCTATGCTTGTGTTTTCCATATCTGAGTATTCTTGTGATATTGCATGTGTTGAGTAGATCTTGTATGAACACCATTTAAATAACTGGAACAAACCCTAAGGTCGAAACATCAACAACAACCTGCACAACAGATAATCAAACACAACAGTGGTAGTTAGTGGTTTCAAGCAAAAAATTGGCTTGGGATCATTACACATTGCAACAAGAAATGTGTCCGTAGTCCCCAAAGGAATGGCAATTATGTTTCTTGGGAATAAGGCATACAAAGGTAGAATTTATCGACCTTAAAACCTTTCCGGAGCTCTGGGATTCCTTCACCATCATCAAAAGGTCCTTTTTAACAAGATCAAAGAACCCTGTAAAGAACTCGATCGTAAATCCATCAGGCCCTGGACTCTTACCTTTTTTCATGGAAAAGAGGTTCGAATGTAGTTCCTCTTCCGTCACTTCTGCTTCAAGAGCCAAATTCATTTCATCATCAAACACCCTTGGAAATTTCGAAACTACTTGCAAAATAGACCGAATTGGGCTACTTCTCGAAGCTTGGAAGAGGGATTGGAAAAACTGAACCCTTGCTTTGGTCTTTTCCTCGAAAGAGCATGCCAAACTTCCCTCTTCCCTCCTTATATCCCATATAGTAAATCAATATTATTCCTTAAGTTTGTAAAATGGTGAAAGTATTGTGTATTGTTATTGTCGGCTTTGATTCATAAAGCTCGAATTTTAAGTCTCCATTGTTCCTCCTCCTTCTCGAGAAAAGATAATTTTGATGCTTCCAATAATGTAACGTCTATAGTTGATCTTTTCTCAAAGGGTCTGCATGAATCTTCTGATAGAGATATTTTATCTTATCTTGCACTTCCAGAATCTATCTCTAACTGCGAGCTTTGAATATGGGAATCCATTCTTTGATAACTCGCTTAACCTTTTTTAGATTATCCACAAATTGTTGCGTTAATGAGGGAGATTCCTTTGGATTCAGATGGTTCCAAGAGTTCCCGACCAAGGCCTAGAAGTCCTCTTCTTCCATCCAAACAGGGTTGAATTTGAAGGGGGAAAGGGGTTGTTTAGTATGTGACTTTATTTTTAGACTAATAGGTCTGTGGTCCAAGCCACCACCCTATTTGACTTGAGGGATGGATAAAATGTTTGTTCGAACCAGAGATTCCGACACCAAGAACATGTCCACTCTCTTGGCCACTACATCTTTCTCGAACCTCTGATTACGCTAGGTAGGGAGTAATTTTAATGGCTCCAAGTCCACCAAATGAAGTTTGAACAAGAGAGAGATGAAGAAGTCTCTCTGATTATCACCTTTGTAGAGTCCCCCCAGACTTCTATGTGGGAGACATAAGAATTTAAATCACCCCCTATCACCAAAAGTGAATCATTGCAAGCTCCTGGATCAATCAATTCTTCCCAGAAGGGGATTCGATCAATGTAGGGTCCATATATGTTTAGTACTAAGAAAGAGAATACCTAGATCCTCGACTTTCAACTTTATAGATAAAGCTAAATGAAAGAAACTAGAGGATAAGGTGTTTCAAGATGCCCCCCATCCCATAATCAAACCTCTAGACTTACCATCTGCATCTAAGGCATAAAAATCCCAAATTTTCAACCAAGGTTCTAACAAACACCTGGATTTTGTGCACATGAACAATGTTTCTTGAAAAATAAGAATGTTCGGATTAAGGATTTGGACAAGCCGCTTGAGAGCTAGTATCTTATGGGTACCCCCAACCCTCGTACATTTAACAAAAGAATAATCATTTAGGGTGGGAAGGTGAGGCATTCACAACTCTAAGGGACTGAGTTATCAAAGATTGTTTGGCTTTCCTAATCTCCAAAACCACCTTCTCTTGCACTTTAAGAATACGTGACTTCCTACCCACCAGATTGGAAAAGGCAAGGTCTGGGGTTAGGCCTCCATGAGGCAGAGAAGGGGATTTGCTTCTCCCTTTAGAACGAAGGTTGTAGGTATTTCTTCTAGGAGAGGAAGGGATCCCCGAGGGAGCTATGACATATGAAGCATAATCCAGGGCTAGAAGGACAAGTTCCTCAGGGGAGACCTCAGGGATAGGGGAGGAGACTAAAGGGGAGAAGGAGACAAGGGAGGAATTGACGAAGGGGGGGGGGTGGATAGGGACCGAGGAGGGAGGAGAGATAAGAGAAAGTGGAAAAACCAGAGAAATCAGGGGAATATTACCCGAGGTATCTTCGACTGGAGAAAAAATTGGAGCCACCTAGAATCCTTCCATCTTGTCTTCAATTATTGAACTTGAGCAACAACCATCTTCTGAGATTGGAGGGGTTTCTAAGCTAGATTTTGCATTACCTGCCTTGTGACATACCTTCGGGAAGGGGAAAAAATGAGCGAATCCTTATCATAGTGATCCTATACATGACCTTTTTCATGACACCCATAACACATGAACAAAATTCTCCAGTAATCCACTTTTTGTCTACAAATTGTATCCCCATGAACGAGACTTCCTATCAAACTGTCTTGTACATCAACTTCGATGTCTATCCAATCCCATATGCAATTGGGTTTAGATTTCCAGGAAGGTTCAAGCCCAATAAACGTCCCTAGTTTATTTCCAATGACCTCCAAGGATTCCTTGGACCATAAAACAAGAGGAAGACCTATAAGGATGGCCCATATCCTTCTAACTACCATCGGTTCCCTCGAGGGATCGAAATCAAGAGTCCACCATTTTATAATCAAATCGGAAGGACCCCATGCCCAGTTAGAATTAAGAATACCTTCTAAATCTTCCGCCGCCTTGAAGACGAAAACTGACCACCCGCATACCAGGGTATGCGCATCTTGGGAATAGCCTAACAGAGGGCACTAGTTAGTGTCCATCCAACGGTGTAAAGCTTCAATATCAACTTCTTTTCCACAGAAGTGCCCCACTAGATTTCTACCTCAGAGATTAAAAATCTCAGAGATATATATATCCTTACCTACCACCATTTTGAAATCCCCCTTATGCTCATTCAAACATCTATCAGTGCCCTGAGGACGAGGTAGGGATTCCTCAGAACCAGATAAACTACCACTGCTTGGAGAGATCGCTCGCCTCTTTTCTTGGTTCGAAACATGCTTAGAGTGACACATAGGGAGACACGATGCACCTTCTCCATCTACTTGGGGATAATTTTCGTCCAGAATTCCATCACGTGGGAGGCGGGGGGGAATGGTCTTTTCCCCAAGTGGAGAATTAATTACCTAGACAAAGAAAGGATGTTGAAAATTTGAGTTGAGATTGCCAAGTACCACATGGTAATCCTCCTAAGGATGGAAAGTTGTGGAGGGGAAAGGAATTGGCTCATAGTCCAGAGCCTCTGCCTCTAAATCCTCCTTGAAACCTAAAATGGTACATATAGTACCTTAGATCCCCTGATAGTTGGATCCCTTGCATCAGTTGAAGTCAGACTTTATTCCTCGGAAAAGAAAAACAACATGCCACCAATCACCGGAGAACAGAAAGTGGTCTTCTTGAGGCTCGACCCTAAGGTATTAACCATGAGGTCGGGAGTCAAGATACATATGACCCGAGGCACAAGCCGTAGTGCTTCCCTCATAAGAGGAGAAACTAAGATCCAATCCTATAGATGTCACCTTTACAATAGTATTTCATAACATTTCCAATTTATAATTAATGATTATATTAATTAAAAAATGTTTTGAAATAATACATTTGTAACACAAAAAATAACATTATTTTATTTAATGTAACATAATCTTCATAATATAAAACATAGTTTTATTACCTATTTTTATAATTAAATATATTTTTTTCATTTATAAATATTATAATGATTTTGTTACTTTCATTTCTATTATTTTTAATAATAAAAATGACATTTTGAAATACGTTTTTATCTATTTTTTATATTTGTTAACGAACATTCAGATAACACAACCTCGTGTCACGTGAGTATGTATCCAACTAATTTTTTATTCCACCGATCACACAAAAAAAAAAGTTTGTTAACAAACTTTATTAATTTATAATTTTATCTTTTCGAAAACATCACTTCAATACCTCACACCACTTAGATTCAAAACCCACAACAAATCTAATCCAAATTCAATTTTTTTCCCATTTAAGAAAATGACCCCCCACCATAGAAGAAGAATTTTTTGCACATACAATGAGTTGGGTCATTTCATGGTTTACATGTGCACACCATATGCTTGACATTATAAATTATTAATATTAATAAGATTAATAAATTGAAAATTAAAAATGGGATGTGTGGTAGTTGAGTGGTTCCAAAGATTATATATAAATAATGAATATAATTTATCATATATAAAGAAGAAGGAAAATAAATCATATTAGTGTCATCGAACATTTTTTTTATTAAATATTTATATGATATTTAATTATTAAATTAATAACAGTGTCGCAGGAACGGGCGGGGTTCTCTATGACCCTGGAGGAAAGATAGAGTTCAGATTCTCTTGGAGCATCTTATATGCCACAAATAATCAAGCAGAGTGTATGACCTCCTCCAAGGACTATGTCTAGTGAAAACTCGAGACATCCAATCTCTCACAATTATTGAAGACTCCATAATCATTATCAGGCATATGCAACTAAAGAACCTTCCTAAGGATAGTCATTTCAAAGCTATTTTTCAATGTATTTACCTTGAACTTCAGTGTTTCCAAAGTGTGGAACCCCTACATATTATTCAACATAACAACCAAGAGGCAGATTAGTAAGCGAACCTAATAGTCAAAGATAAAAGTGTGTCTTTATGCATCAACGAGAAGTTTTCCACACAACATATTCCATGAATGTCAATAATTCATCCAACCCTTGCCAAAGTTTCAGGACAACTCAGACACAAAGGCCACTCAAGACTGTGATAGGCATTGGAGCTCAAGTCTTCCATGCAACGCATCCATGTCATCATCCCCCCCCTACACATGTATACAATTATATTAGGTTATCTTTCTAATCTTTGCTTGCATGTGGCAAGTCCTCTCCCACCATGCCTTTGTCAGGTCCCTCAGACTGCGATGAATTATGTTTGATCTTGATTTCGACATGTCGTCTGAATCTTATGTCACTCTCTTATGTCCAACTCCTCTTGACCCAGTCCTTCGGCCTCTGCTTGCTCTCTCGCCGGACTTCGAAAGCATGTGGATGGTCCATTCCTATAATGGAGACTCTTGGTCATACCAACAATCATGAGCCACAAAAGAGAGTTTGCAAATGTTTACAATTATTACTTTCTAGTTGTACTTGCAACTATATTGCTTGAAAAAAACACATAAAATACTAATTACTTTGAAAAACTTGAGGATTAACGAAAAACATGGAGACTATTAGCCTCTTCTTGATTGACATTAGAAGAAAGAGAATTATGTTGTTCAATATCCATGTCCTCTTTAATTTGATGAAGTGTCTCCTCCTCCTTGAAATCTGCATGAACAAAGTTGACTTACAACCTATGGTTTGAAGCTGTGAGTCCTTACTAAGGTTGAGAACGGTGTTCCTTAGCATGTTGCTCTCTTCTTCCCAAACATCCCATTTCTTCCTTTGTTGGACCAAAATGTTTATATTTGCCGCATTTTATGGCACATTGATGTTCATTTTCATGGATCTTGGAGGTCACCAAAAAGATGGAGGTTATGTTAGATTGGATAGACTCTTTGTGTCTTCTAAGAGTTCTTCGAATCTCTTGGGTGTCCCTATAATCCATGATTTCTGGACCAATTAGAGAGAAAACTAATTATGACAAAGCCAAATTAGAACTAGACTTGCTAGAGCTGTGTCGAGCATATAGAGGGACGCCTTTGTTCCATAGTCCTAAAAGTAATACAACCAGAACAATGAACTTCTAGCAATTTCTGAAACCTTATTTGAGAATAGTAGCACAACCAATACCAAACAAAAACAAAGGGGTATATTCCAAACACTTGAAGACCAGGGCGTAAAGAAATCAGGTCTGGATATTGATGAAATTTAGAGGGCCAAAAATATATATACCATGAAAGAACTGAGAAAAAGGGAAACTAAGAACCTCCTTCTAGTACAGAGCCATAACCCAATTACTAATTCTAGAAACCAAATTTAAAATATGGACAAAAAACCAGAGCCCTCTGAGGGATATCCAATGCAAACACCTAAATTTTGTAAATTGTAGCCTAGTATCCCAAAACACCTGTCAAGAATCAAGCATACCTCTTACCTAATGGGTTTGAGTATGATGGAGAAGACATTAGGAGCCACTGCAAATTTGACACCGACACTGCTTCAATGTCCCACCTCGTCTTTGAGAAGCCATAATGGAGAATTAAAAATCAAGGATAAAGTTTAATTCCTGTATGTGAGTGGTATGGGGTTATGCCCTTGCATATGCCCTCCCCACGACTTAAGACTAATGTGAAGAGTGTTGGGACATGTGTAAATAAATGAAGGAGGAACGTTGATTGAGATCAAATTTCATAGTTGCTTAGGGGATAAAGTGTTCAAATTTCCCCCATTTTTGCTCAATACTCCTTGTTTGAGAGAAATGGCTTCATTAGCTAACAAGTCAACTTGTGGATTAAAATCTCAGAACCTAGAAATATGAGACCATGATCAAACCATTTACTTACTTATTGATTTGAGCAAGAATCAATAATTAGAATGAGCTTATTATACAACAACGTTGATTTCGTAGCCATTGATTTGATAATAATGCTTTAGTCTCCAATTACAATCAAAGATTTTATTTTGAGTTTTTTTGCGAAAATAATACCTTAGAAAAAAACATAAACCTCAATTTCGTTATTTGTAAATATTTCTAACCCCAATGGAAAGTTTATTATGTTTTTTCTTCAATATCTAATACGATTCCCCATACCCACCATCCTTAAGCAGAGGGAACAAATATTTAATTATATAAAAAAATCAAATATCAAAATCAACACTAATTTTATTAAAAAATAAATATCAAAATCAATTACTACTTTATTAAATAATTTTAAAATCATAACATATATATACATATGAATATAGATAATGGACATAAAGTGATTATAATAATTATTATTAAGATATTCCAATAACATGTTCATAACGACATAACTCTGAATTTAGAACATATTCATGATTATATGTAACATTTCTTTTTATTTTTTGGTTATCAAAATCAATTACTACTATTTATTAACTAATTTTAAAATCATAACATATATATGTATTCATATATATGAATATAGATAATGTACATAAAGTGATTATAATATTTATTTATTTTAAAATCATAACATATATATGTGTATGAATATAGATAATGTACATAAAGTGATCATAATATTTATATTGAGATATTCTAATAACATGTCCATAACGACATAACTCTGAATTTAGAACATATTCATGATTAGATGTAACATTTTTTTTTATTTTCTGGTTTAATGTCAAAGTTTGAGAGATTTTGCTTCACCCTTATTTTGAGAGTTGGTAAGTTGTTGATGCTCTTCTTAATAATAATAATAAAAAAGTGAATTTAAATCAATTACATCATTTAGTTTGTATTCAAACTAAATTCACTATTTACAAAATATTTGCATCTCTTGATTTGATTTGTATTAGATCAATTAACCAATCATAAAATATTACTGTGACCATCCATTATATTATTGAAACTATTTGATTTGTATTTAGATCAATTAACCCATCATAAAATATTACTATGACCATTATATTATTGAAACTATTGATTAATTAATTCTAGAGTTATTATATAATTCTTGTTGATTAATCATTTATATAATTATTATATTATTTTTGTTATCAACTTTAGCATGGTTAGTGGAAAAAATTGTCATTTTCTAAGCTAATTTTGAAAATATGATCTTGTTACTTGTATGATTTACATATTATATGTTTCAGATGGTTTAATATATATAATATGTTTTTTTTGGAAAATTGTAATAAATATTATAAATAAATTAATTGTTTTCTACATTAATTGGACACAATTTTAATAGTTGTGAAAATATGTGTTATTTTTTTATTTTTAATTTAAAATTTAAATTATATAATTTATTTATTAGATATTGAAAAAGAAAAAAAAATATATGTTTGAAACCTTCCATATAAATATATATATCTTTCATTTATATATATAATTTTTTCCTTTCTTAAAATATATATTAATATTTTTAAAATGTTAAATGAAAAAAAAAATTAAAAAAAAAATCATATTTTTTATTTCAGTGAAAATTGAAAGTAAATTCATCAATTTTTGCTAGTTCAACTGGTTAAGGTGTGGGTTTCATTTGCTAGGCGCTCCAAGTTCAATACCCTTACGGTGAGTTTAGTCAGGAGGAGACACCCACAAATCTAGCCATGTTAAGGGTTGGTGCAGTCTAGGTTGGGTGCGATCCCCAGGAGATTTTGATGACTTAGATTCCCTCGAGTTGTGGTTTCTTAGCCAATGGTTAAAAATGATAGCCCCACAGGTTACGAGCACATTTCTAACAAAATAAAAATAATAATTGAAAGTAAATTCCAAAGGCGGTATGTCCCCATTAAATTTTCAAATAACCACTCTTGCCTTCCCAAAAAGTGATCCCCCATATCTATATAGATTGTTGTTTTTACAAAAATCACTTGATACAAAACATAAACTATGCAAAAATGTGCCATAAAGGCACTTGCTCAAGAATCGTAATAGTCCAGAATGCTAAATATAAATATTGTTCTATCTAGATATGAGAGAATTTTCCTTGAATTCTTCCAATATCACTGAATTCAAAGGAGGTTTGAAAGGCTCTTTCAAAAGTGTATCTGCCATGGTATTGTGCTCTCTCTATATGCGTAAAATAAATATCTCAAAATAAATTAGTGCTCTCCTTTAGTTGAACTGCTATGGCCTCAAAACCCAAGCTCAGAACCTGAGATTTAATTGCATACAATTTATAACCAGTGAGGAATCCCCAAAAACATGAAGGCTTTGTGTATTCCTGTAATTAAATCACATACAATTTATAACCAGTGAGGAATCCCCCAAAACATGAAGGCTTTGTGTATTCCTTGAATTAGCGGTTTTAAGTAAAGTGAACAGTGCTTTGAATTCACACATGTTATTTGTGTATGCCCCATTGTGTGCTTTACCATTGATATAATGGTTGTCATATGGAAAAATAGAAAAACCAAGCCCATAACATTGTCCCCTCTCCTGACATGTCGCATCGAAGAAACCCCATGGTCGAGATTGATCAATAATTGGGCCTTCTAAAATGTTACGAGTCAAGTGGATTGTGTGTCCCTTACAAGTATTGNGAAAAATAGAAAAACCAAGCCCATAACATTGTCCCCTCTCCTGACATGTCGCATCGAAGAAACCCCATGGTCGAGATTGATCAATAATTGGGCCTTCTAAAATGTTACGAGTCAAGTGGATTGTGTGTCCCTTACAAGTATTGATCCAGATTAATGCATGTGTGGCCACCAAATAAGGAATTGTATACTTGTTATCAAACAAACTTTTTTTTTACATGGCATCCAAATCCCCCAAGCCATCACCAATGGAAGTGCCCAAAACTTTTTCAATGACAACCTCTCCAAGAATGATCTGTAGCATGCTTCTAGTGACGAATGGTCCCACAAATTGTGTGAATTGATCTGGGTCTCCACATGATGCCACACTTGTCTTGTGTAACAATAAAGAGCAAAAAGATGAGTAAGCTCTTCATTTGTTTCGCAACATAGAATACAGATACTCGGACCCTCAGAGCCCCTACGTTACATTCTCGACCATGTTAATATCCAATTTCGATGTATCAACCAAAACAATAATATGTTGTTTAATGGCGCTTTAGACTTCCATAACTTTTATACCACCAAACAATTTCTACTCGCTCATTTACTTTCAAGGACTAATAATCCAATTTAGCAATGTAATGACCTCCAAAAGTATTATACACCCAAACCAACTCATCGTCTCCATTCCTGATCCTTATGTGAGTAGTGTTTAATTATGAAATGTAATGTGCCTAGTGATTATTCTAGTTAGTATCAAGATTTAAGTCCATCCTAGAAAACCAACCCTGTTGCCATATTGTAGTGTTGATCTCCGATTTTGAAGTATCAACCAAAATAATAATACATTTTTTAATGGCACTTTAGACTTCCATAACATTTATACCACCAAACTAATTAATTGAGAAGGTGATAAAAAAAAATCGTGCTGCGCCTTGCCCTGGAGAAACCCTA
>SNQJ01S0028071.1:34693-55515 GCA_010110895.2 Picea sitchensis | reverse complement strand
GTTCTCCTGCTTTTCTCTTTCTTCATGCCATGTAGCCCTCGCGGCTTTGAACTCCTTCCTCTCTCCTCCTCCCGCTACAACCCTCTACTTTCGCTCAACGCCCTCCCTGCCCATTACACCACCATGCGCAGAAGGTCCAGAGACCCTTGCACTTGCCTAGCCTACGCTCTGGAAGATATGCATGATCATTTTCAAGGTTTGCAGGTCGAGTGCAGGTGCATGGAGGATTGTTCGGACTCTAGGCACAAGGAATTGCAACAAGAAAACCGGGCAATTTGAGAAAACATGGCTGAGGTCCAAAACCAAATTCAGAGAATGGAGCTCATACACAACTAGGAATTAGCTATTGTGCTCAGAGGAGTCAATCGTAACACAAGGCATACCAGAGAACTCAATCAACGCCCAATCAACCTCCAACAACACGCTCGCTTAGAAGGCACAAATGAATCATGGATCCCCTCCTCCATTCACTCGGTAGCCAACAACGACCAACATGTTCCAATGGCTCCTAGATTCTTCGATCACGTCTGGGAAGCAGACAATCAAACTCAACAACAAGGGGAAATGGACCCAACAGAGGAGAAACATGCGCCATATCGGGACGACCCATGCCCTTCCCATCCTTAGTCCAGGTTCTCCATGTAATGGAAATTCTAGTTTTTTCTGAATAGTTTCATAGCCATCTTCACATGGCAAGTTTGTAGTGAATATAGCACAATGGGGTTGCTTCATTCTTGCACAAAAAAGCTTATCTGTAATCACGACACTAGTAGAAGAATAGAGCCGCAGTCTGCTCTCTTTTGTAATCTAGGCAATTTTTGATAATATACAAAATATCTGTTACTGTTAAAAAAAAACATTTATACCACCAAACAATTTTTACCCGCTCATTTTCTTTCAAGGAATAATAACCCAATTTAGCAGTGTAATGACCTCCAAAAGTATTATACACCGAAACCAACTCATTGTCTCCATCCCTGATCCTTATGTGAGTAATGTTTAATTGTGAAATGTAATGTGCCCAGTGATTATTCTAGTTAGTATCAAGATTTAAGTCCATCACAGAAAACCAACCTTGTTGCTAGATTGTAGTGGTGCCCTCCCTCGCGATCCTATTAAAAGAACTGATTCCCCTCTCTTGTAATGACTCGACCAACACATCTGGAAGAAAAATGTCATGATTTCACCCATCAATAACATCCTTTCCAATACGTACCTTGATTCCATATCTGACCCGCCAAGCAAGATGAGGGCCAACTACAAAGAAAGCTAGTGAAATCACCCTCCATTGATTGGAAGAATTTTAAGGTGTCTTATGGTGAGAGAGAATCCAGTCCCATACTGTCCCTAGTGCAATGTATTTAGCTATCAAAATATTACTCCATAAGCTATCTCTCATGAGAAAACACCACAATGATTTTCCTCCCAATGGTTTCCCAAATTATATGGTATTTTTGAGTCCCCGCCCACCATGCTCCTTAGGGAGAGCTAATCGTTACCACCTATCTTTTAGATTTTCATTAGTTTCGTTAACATTAGATTTACCATAGCATTTTTATCTTCTTTTAACATTCAATAATCATATATTGAAATATATGAGCAACAAATAAGCAAGCACAAGAAGACACAAATATTTATCCTGGGAAAACCCCAAACTTGGGGAAAAAACCAACCAACTTTTCTTAGAGAGAATATTCCAATATGACCATGAACAAGCTCTAATCACAAGAGCAAACCAACAATGAACAACCATGATAAAAAATACTTATCTCTTCTTCTTTTCAAACCCTAGCGAGGGTAGACAACTGATCAAGACCACAAAACTGGCACCAATATAGCACACTGTAACACCGACACCAACATAGGTGCATCACTAGAACTGGTACCGTAGAGCTGGCACCACAGAGTTGGTGCCACTGGTAACGAGTAACTGCAACTGATAACTGGCACAAATAGACTGAGCAACACCACACAACCTTAGCACAACTCCTCCAGAGGTAGCGCCCAAGAGAAATCACCAAGCTCCACCAAGAATATCCTTCCCCAAGTGGGGTGCACTCTCCAAGAGAACCAGAGACTAGAAATAACGAAACTATTGCAACTACAGCTGCAGCTACCTAGTGCGCACTCCAGAAGGAGAATTGTCTGACTATACAAATGAACTGACCCAGACTTGTATTTATACTAATTTGGGCGCCTGTCTGGGGCTGACTTCTTATTCTAGGTCTTCAAATTTACTTTATTATTTATGTGGGCTGACTTCTCTTCCTGATAATTATATTTCCACTTTATTATTATTTCCTATGGGCCAACTTCTCTTATGTGGTCTTCTATTTCACTTTATTCTTTTCCTAGGTGTTATTCAATTGTTCAATGGTCTTCCTTTGACTTCTTGGAATCTTCTTCTTCTCTAAGAAAATTTGTCTAGGAGGGAATACTTCTCATAGCTACCAAAACATCAACACTCCCTCTTAGCTAGGGAGGTATTCTTCCATGATGTTTTTCTTCTAGTAGTCCACTGACTACCCTGCAATCATCTAGTAACCCCAAGGCTACCACCATGCATCAATAGCTCCATCCTTTGTCATGGTCTATATGACTATGCTGCAATCAACTAGTAACACTAAGCTACTACCATGCTCTCCAACAATCAACTAGCAACACAAAGATTCCACCATGTTGTCATGACTACATAACTATAAACTAGTATCAGTAAGTTACTACCATGTTATCCAATAGTCTCTCATGACTATGCAACAATCAACTAGTAGCACACAACTACTACCATGCCATCGGTAGCTTGAATCATCTGTCACAGTCTCCAAGACTATGTTGCGATCATACAATAGCACACAACTACCCATACTGTCTAGTAGTACACAACTACTGCCATAGTCCTCCTGATTGTGATGTGATGTCCGTTCTTCTTTTCTTGTGGTCTTATTCATACCCATCCACCTTGCATGGTATGGGAAAGATTGCCTCCATAGCCCCATTCACACCTAACAACCTCGCATGGCTTAGGCAAGGTTATCCCATGGTCCAAGATCATGCTCCAAGTCTTATTCGCACCTAGCCACTTCACATGGCGTAGGAAATACTTTCCACAAGTCTCATTCACAGCTAGCCACCTCGCATGGAATAGGCAAGAATTGTACCAGAATGTGATGTTTCTCCTCTCCCAATAGTCTTATTCGCACCTACCCACCTCACATGGTGTAGGAAATACTACAACCATATCCCCAATCACACCTAGCCACTTCACATGGTTTTGGCAAGGCTACTCCATGGTCCCAATCACACCTAGCCACTTCACATGGCATAGGAAAGACCACGCTACAAGTCCCAATCACACCTAGCCATTTCACATGGCATAGGAAATACTTGTACCATGCTACTTATTACTCCCTTAGTCACTTCACATGACTGATCTGGAAAACCCTTGGCCAAAGGGAGATCCTGCTGTAGGAGAAACATCAAGCCTCCCTCTCAACGAGGGTAGGAATTCTGCATCACACCAAGCTTGTCTCTGAAGTACTTATACTTCACTCTAAATAGAGTCTTGGTGAGAATGTTCACTATCTTCTCATCAATGGATATGTAATGGAGCTCCAAAACTCCTCTTTGCAGCATGTCTCAGATGTAATGGTATTTTATCTCTATATGCTTCGACTTGTCATGAAACACATGATTCTATGACAACTTCACACAACTTTGATTGTCACAATGTATCAAAGTTGGCTCCAACTCTAGATCAAATAACCCTCCAAGCAACTTTCAGAGCCACACTACTTCACGAATTACAACACTGGTTGAAAAATACTCTGCCTTCGTTGTATTGAGTGCCACTAACATCTGTTTCCTACTCAACCATGAAATCACACCTGATCCCAAACAAAAGAAACACCCTGAGGTGATTTTCTGGTCCACTGCACTCCCTACCCAGTCATAGTTTGTATAACACCGCAACTTCACATCTCCATTCAAGACATATCTCAATCCATATCCTACTGTACTATGTAGGTAACTCAACACATGTTTTGTAGCTATCCAATGTATATGTCTAGGCTCAACCATGTACTAACTCAAAGCGCTCACTGCAAAACATATGTCCGTCCTGGTGTTAACCATGTACATCAAGGATCCAATCAACTGTCTGTGCATTGTGGGATCCACCAAATCTAAAGATGAATCACTTAAGAGCTTCAGGTTTGTCATAATAGGTGTGGCCATGGACTTGCAGTCCATCATTCTGAATCTCTGCAGGATCTCAATATTATATTTTCCTTGGCTAAGGAAAATCTCATCTGGCCTCTGCCACACCTCCAATCCCAAGAAAGAATGCATTAGAACTAGATCCTTCATCTTGAACTCTGAAGTGAGTTCCCTCTTACACCCATCCATGAGATTCTGATCCCCTGTAAGAAACATGCCATCCAATATCAATGGGCAACCATCCCCAAGCTCATCAAAATAATTGTCTGGCATATCCAGCCCTGGGTACCCTCTTAAGCCTATACAAAGCCTTCTTCAATCTGTAGACATGAGACTCTTTCTCATGTATCTTGTGGCTGATCTATGTACACTTCTTCTGGCTACTGGAGCAAGTGTCTCGTCATAATCTTCTCTCTCTTGCTAGAAGAATCCTCTGACCATAAATCAAGCTTTGTACATCTCGATGCTGCCATCTGCAACATGCTTGATCTTGTAGATCAACTTGGAAGTCACCACTAACTTACTTTTTGGTCTCAAAATCAAGGAAAAAATCCATATCCTAGTCCTATTGATTGGCTTCCTCCTCTATCACTAAAACAAGGGAATCCTCCCAGGAGGTCTGATATCTCCTCAAAGCCTCTGAAGCTTCGATCTAGCCTCCTCAACTCATGTTACCTGTCTGCCACTCCTAGAAGACATCTTTCTCTCCCATTTGAATCTGAGGAGGAATACTTTCTGAATGAAAGTCTCTAAGCCATCGACTGTCTCTGAGATCAGGCTCACTCTAAGTCTGCATGCTCCCTTTGAAGCTTGAATCCCTTTTAGTCTATATAATCTTTGTTGCCATCTGCTCCCTCTGCTTGTGCTGACTTTCTCTGATGTTTGATCTCCTATGAACTGTCTTGGGGAGGTTACTCCTCCCTATTGGATCCTGAGGGTTGAATCCCTCTGAACTCTAGCTCCTTCTAAGATGGTACTTGGTGGGGTCATCTGCCTCACCACTGGTGGAACCATCTGCTCCTCCTCATGATATGGCTCATCGATGCCATATATATGTATCCCCTTTGCATCCTACAAAGTATCACTAGACCATGTTGATCTCTTCCTGGTCACTGCAATGATTATGGGTAGGCCCTTTTGGCTCTACTAACTCTTCCCGATGATATGAAGAGTGATCAACTGAACTAGAGGAATCTATACGGTCATCTACAAAGCCTTCTGCTCCTTACAATCAATCTCCATACAAGATACTCTGCATCCTGCAAAAGTACCCTTCTTGCCGGAAGGTTTTAACTTCGTCCTCTTCTTCTTCGGTACATGGATGTATATGGTCGTGTATACAACTTCTTATCTTGATAGTCTGTTGCATGTCTCAAACTAGAGACCATATAATATGTTGCCTCTTGCAACCATCACTACAACTCCCTCTCAGAGTTATCACCTGTGACATGCCTGTAATAAGAGAAACAACAGACAAGAATAATACTCTTATAATAAGAACAATAATAAAAAGAAGAATGGGAGCAATCACCAGAGTAGCTCCTTCTCAGAGCTATCACTTGTGACCTTCCTAGAACAAGAGCTAAAAAACAAAAAAAAACAAAAAAATAAGAATTAATAACTACACTCTTCCAGTGTTGTGACCAATCATTCCTCCATGGTAACCTACCTGGAACAAGAAACAAGAACAACAACATCTCCATGGTAACCTCCATGGAATTTACAAGATAGCCTGCTTGGGACAAAGTCAACAACATAGAACATCTCCTAGAGGAGATCAATTTATCTTGTAAACAAGTGTATCATTAATACTTAACAATGAGCATTTACTTAATGGTCATAATGCCAACAATATTCAAGTGGTATAAAACATTTGATAACAATAACAATAATATAACTATAAAGACTCTATTCTAGTTACAACATTTACTTAAGCTATAGCAATATAAAATATCAAACTTGATATGCAAACCTGGAGTCTAGTTGTTGTTGTCCCATTTGAGTTGTCATATACTATAGGAGACATAGTCATTGTTACCTCCAACTCTTGGGCTTCCTCTAAGTGCACTAGATCTAATATCCCTTTGGATCTATTGTCATTGCCTGGATAAATGTTATTTTTCCAAGTGTACGTTTCTTGAAAACACCCTCGTCTTATATACAAGTGCACAATCCAACTTATATTCTAATCTGAGACATTAGATTAACAAGAAGAAGTTAGAAATCTAAATCAGAAGGTTCAATGTTCGGGAAAATGTTAACAAGCCTAAAACCCTAAAAATTCATTTTTGACGGAAAATAGATATGGGAAGTGCAATTGGTGCACTAGAGTAAGGAGAGTTGATCAGTGGTGGTGTTTGTCCCAATTGTCTTTATAACAAGTGCTCAACAAGATTGAAAAAGAAAACTATGCAATGATAAATTGCATGTGCAATGACAAATCTCAACAGTGTGACAAATCTCGCGATCTTCCTTCCAGTGGTTAGACTGTTATGAAGGAAACTTGCGTTGATCCCATGTTAGATTTTCATTAGTTTAGTTAACATTAGATTTACCATAGCATTTTTATCTTCTTTTAACATTCAATAATCATATATTGAAATATATAAGCTATAGATAAACAAGCACAAGAAGAAGCAAAGATTTATCGCGGGAAAACCCCAAACTTGGGGAAAAACCATCCAACTTTTCTTAGAGAGAATATTCCAATACAACCATGAACAAGCTCTAATCTCAAGAGCAAACCAACAATGAAGAACCTTGATAACAAATACTCATCTCTTCTTCTTTTCAAACCCTGGTGAGGGTAGAAAATTGATCAACACCACATAATTGGATTCAAGATAGCACATCACAGAGCTGGCACTAAGATAGGCACATCACTAGAACTGACACCATAGAGTTGGCGCCACTGGTAACTGGTAACTGCTACTGCTACTGCAACCAGTAACTCGCACGAAGCAACTGAGAAACACCACACAAACTTAGTGCAACTCCTCCAGAGGTAGAACCCAAGAGAAATCACCAAGATCCACCAAGAATATCCTTCACCAAGTGGGGCACACTCTCCAAGAGAACCAGAGACTAGAAATAGCGAAACTGCTGCAACTGCCTAGTGCACACTCTAGAAGGAGAACTTTCTGACTGTACAAATGAACTGACCCTGACTTGTATTTATACTAATTTGGGCGCCTGTTTGGGGCCGAATTTTTATTCTAGGTCTTCAACTTTACTTTGTTATTTCTGTGGACCGACTTCTCTTCTTGGAAAGAATATTTCCACTTTATTGTTATTTCGTGTGGGACGACTTCTCTTTTGTGGTCTTCTATTTCACTTTGTTCTTTTTCAGGGTGTTCTTCAAATTTTCAATGGTCTTCCTTTGACTTCTTGGAATCTTCTTCCTCTCTAAGAAAATTTGTCTAGGAGGGAATACCTCCCGCAGCTACCAAAACATCAACACTAATAAGGTGAGACCCCATATATTATGTTGAAGCCTTCCATAGACAGTTGAATTCCATCTTCCATTTCTATTCAAAATACATTTTGGGATAAGCACCAAAAGGTGCCAATATACCATTATTGCGTCAAATACTGATTTAATGAGTATGAGTCGTCCCCCTCTAGATAGAAAACAGTTACACCAGAAAAAAAATAAAAATCAAACTCTCCAGTTTTTCCTATAACCACTTCCAATCCGCAATGCCATATTTATTTGGATTGATGTTGTAGCCTAGGTATTTGAACCATCCATTTAATGAATGAACCCGATAACCAAAAATATTTGAGACATGTCTTCTAATTTCATCAACAATTTTAGGAAAATATATAGTTGATTTCTCCAAGTTCACCATCATCCCCGTAACACTATAGAAAATTTGAATGATCCTCTTCAAATGTTCACCTTCAATTATGTTCCAACAGTAGAAAAGGACATCATCCACAAATAATAGATGAGTGAGATGTATGTCATGGCCCATCAAGATCCCATGGATGATACAAGATTTTTTGGATTTGATTAAAATCCTACTAAGTCCCTCGACAACAAGTAGAAACAAGTATGGCAAGAGGGGACACCCTTGCCAAAGATCTCTGGATGGCTTAAAAAACTTCAAACCTACACCATTTATTAAAACTAAGAAAGATGAGGACATAACACATCCCATTATCTAGTTCACCATCTAGAGATCGAAACCAATGTGTATGAGAAATTTTAAGAAGGTCCATGAAACTCGATCGTATTCTTTTGAAAGATTCGATTTTAATATTGTTATGGGTCTTTCTTCCATTTTTATTGAGTGGACCCCTTCTTGAGTAGATTCAATGGCTTCRTCGATCAGTCTACCCCTTAGAAACCAAAATTGTTCAACATAGATCACTCTCGAGAGCAAAGGATTCAAACATATAGCTATAACTTTATCCATAATTTTATAGATGTAGTTAAACAAGGAGATAGGTTGAAAGTCACCAAAAGTATTTGGATAGTCTAGTTTTGGAACAAGGACAATAAAAGTAGAGTTGAAGCTACCTAGCATCCTCCTTGTTTGATGAATCTGCTCAACAAATCTAAGAATATCAGGTCCCACAATGTCACCAAAGTCTTCAAAGAACTCTGTATTCCATCAATCTAACCCCAAGATTTTGTTGTTTTGAAATTTTTGAAGATAGCCAATAATTCCTCTGAAATTACTAGCTAAAATAAATTCTCATTTTCATCCTCCTCCATAAATCTAGGAAAGGCTTCCAAAACCTTGAGCATAGATCCTATATCCTCATATTTAGGAGCCTTAAATATATGATAGAAATGGTTGATCCCCAAATCCACAAGATCCCAAAGCCCTTGACAATTCACCCTTCCTCATCAACCATAACCCAAATAGTATTAACATTCTTCTCATGGTTGGCATAATTTTGAGAGTACTTTGTGTTCTGATCCTTAGCCTCAAGCCACATGACCCTTCTTTTTAACCTCCACTCCCTTTCCTAATCTAATATATATATGACCCATTGCTTTTCTAATTGTCTAATATGGGTCAACTAATCAACTAATAATCCCCCGCTAATGTCAAATGAGGTTAATTTTGATTCAATATCCTGAGATATGATGTCCTTTTTTTCTTCTTCTGTCTCTAGCCCAAGAAACCACCTTATCCTTGAGAGATTTCAAATTGTGTGCAAATTGCATATAAGCAGATATAACCGACTTTGAACTATGTGGAACACATGACACCAAGACCAAATTTCTAAAATCCTCTTCTGCCTCCCAATGTGGATTATATTTGAAGAGAAACCATGAATGTGTTGAGATTTTACCTAGTTCCAAGTAGATAGAGAAATGGTCCAATATGCGGACCTTACCAATCCAAGTTCTATATTGTCTAATAGTTGAAATAAGGTCTTGATGAGCAATAAATCTATCCAATCTTTTAGAAATAATTGCATCCCCAACCCTATAGTTAGACCAGGTGGGGACAACCTCAACTGGCTCCAAGTCGACCCACCCAGGAGTTTCAAGATGATCTATAAAGTAGTTTTCCAATCTATCCTCCCTAACACTGAGACCCCAGACTTCATTCCTACCAACAATGAAATTGAGACCTCCCCTAATAATTAAATTATCCACCTGTAGACAACCAAGCGAAAATATTCGATCCCATAATTGTTCTCTTTCGTTATAGGGCCCGTAGAGATTCAATATATGAAAATCCAAGTATAGCTCCTAGCTATGGATAATTATAACCAATCCAAATACAACTACAAAGGAATAAGGCAAAGATATAGTTTCCACAAGACTAGTTACTAAGCCCTCCGAAGACCCAAAAGAATCAAGGCCCACAAACTACCAACCCTTGACAAGTTTTTTGATATTTTTAATTATAGTATGACACATCCCATAGTTTTGTTAGAATTTTTTTCTAGATAAAATTGTGTGTGAGGTTTTGAAAAGTCCATCGTTTCGAGTGGACACTCCACCAAGAAATACAATTTCCAGAAAATATGATTTGAATAACCTCTCGAGGGATAGAATTTTGGCCTTCCCCCCTGGCCCCCTCACATTCATAAAGAAGATATTCACGGGGGAACTTTTGTTAGGGTATTCTTGGCTCCAAGCACCCCACAAATTAGACTTTTTCTACGTTGATGGATTTCCTTCCATGCCTTTCTTGAGCAATGTGAATAGATGATTTTTCAGCCTGCCTTATTAGGCCACTATCTATGGGCAAGTCTAACCCCAAACCCCCCGAAGACTGAGTAGAATGGTGAGGTCTGAGGAGGTAAGGTTCTCGACTATTGGAGGTAGAGGATCCAGATGAACAAGGGACAATAATGGAGGGAACTTATAGGAGGGATAATCTTATCCCTACCCCTATAGATGATACAGAAGTCGACACTCAATATGAAGTAGAGTCATGTGAATTTAAGGGGTAGGTAGGGAAAGAAGGAACGAGGGAGGGTATAATAACTCCACTAGCATAAATATGAATAATAGAAGGAGGTATGTAATCCTTACTCATTGAAATGACTGGACGGGAAGTGGAGTCTAGATATTTTCCAAAGAAACCCATTGTGACTTCGTTAAATCCATATCTTCATACTTCCCATTTTGTTGATCCTTATCCTACACCAACTCCACCGGACCTGAGTCAAGAGGAACCGATATACCACCTATGATCAAGTCTGTTTGTTGAGGCTCAAGAGATGTAGTTTGTCCTTATTCCATCCTCGAATGTTTTTAGTTGATCTGGTCCAATGGCTCAGAAAGGCCAACCCTGCCCGCACTACCCCCAAAGAGAACCTTGAGAATCTTCGGTGCTTTATTTAGTAGAGAATTCTCCCTCAACAATGATGCACCGCCAATATTTGTCTGTGGTGTCGCCACCTTATATCTAGGAGAGAAAGGAAGTGGGAAATATGCTAGTAGATGTATGACTGTATGAAATTTGTAACATCTGAAGGGTAGATCCAAATAGTCTAGGGTTTGCGTGAAGAAAATGTCTCCATTTACAATTTGAATGGATTCAAATAACCCACGTGTAACATCTATCTCAACCAAAATTTGTGCCACAATTCAGAGTTTTTATTCATGAATCCCAAGTCACCCATGATAAACATACTGATAGAATTTTTGATGACCTTAAACCTTGCCTCATTTGATAGCTCCAAATGTAGATTGGGCAGCTTGACCCAAATCAGGATACATGCATCCATGGCGGACTGAGCATCGAAGAGGTGATGACATGATTTTAAACCCAACAAAATATGATCTAAGAATTGTAAATGTGTTTAACCTGCACATAATAGATCTATCTAAACAATAATACACACATTTGCAGAGAGAATTGGAGAAAGAAGAAGAAGGAGAGAAAGAATGAAAGAATTCTCATTAACCGTTATGAATAATGAATAATTTACACATGATATACTCTGTATAACTCAATGAGTGCACACTGAAGGAGATTCAATGCACCATAGTGGTGGTCTAGAGTGATCTAGACACACACCAACAGTTATGGGAGTGAACTTCAACCTAGTCTAGTCTCTCAGGCAGTTACGGGAGTGACCTGCCACCTAGTTGAGTTAACTAGTCAACTAGTCTTCAATTAACTGACTGAACAAAGAGTAGTGAGGAGTTAACTTAGGGAATCAAGGGTAATGCGTCAGTATGGTGATGATCCCAAGGCAAGGTCAAATTAGCATGGTGATGATCCCAATGTTGCATGGCAATAAAACCAATGCAACATCTAAACTCAACTCAACTAGTCAAACTGAAGTGTCAACTGAAAGAGAATATTCTCCAGGTGGAATATTCTCCCCTAAAATATAGGAGACTGGATAATGACTAATTATGACTAATAAACAAGGAAAAACCTTAGGAAAAATAAATCCTAGGTGTGTGTGAAGTAACTCCAACACCCTCCCTGAACATCACTATGGTGAAAATAAAGAATGGGTCCCGACAATGAGGCCAATTTAGGTACCCAAATACAAAATATTCACTAAAAATAAAGTGAGGAAAGAGGGAAAACCTCATAGGAAAAAACCTCCCTCAAGGTACAATGTATGTAAAAAGAAGAACTACAGTTGCTAGGAAACTATGTCGTTCAATCCAAGACGACTTCGCAGAGAATGGAACTTCTGCTCAGTGAAGGTCTTGGTGAAATGTATGCCGCCTGTTCTGCTGAAGGACATAACTGTAAGTAGATGATCCACTCATGTACTAAGTCCCAGATGTAGTGCATGTGGATCTTGATGTGCTTCGTCCGCTGCCTCTAAACTGGATCTCTGCAGAAGTTAAGAGTGCTCTGGTTGTCACACTAGTTGATGATCGACCGATGAAACTGAATTCCCAACTCAATGAGAAAATGTTGTAGCCACATAGCCTGAATGGTTATGTTAATTAACCCTCTGTACTCTACCTCGGCTGAAGATAGAGAAATGACAACTTACTTCTTGCTCAACCAACAAATAGGCCTGGAATCAAGACTGAGTGAGTAACCAGATGTGGAATTGCGATGAGTGCTATCGCCAGCCTAGTCAGAATCAGTAAACATGATGAGATCTAATGTAGAGTCTACTGCATAATGAATCCCGAAGGTGATGGTGCCCTGAACGTATTGAAGGATACACTTTGCAGCTTTCCAACGTAGCTCATGCGGGGTCCTGCATGAACCTGGAAACTGCACCAACTGCATATGAGAGGTCTGGTCTGGAGTGTGTGAGATAAAAAAAGCTCCCCACTAGCTGTCTATATAGTATGCTTTCAACCAATGGAGTCTCCTCGCCATCTTCAAGTTTGACTCCTGATAGGAAAGGAGTTGGAGCAGACTTGTAGTCTGTCATGTGAAATCTCTCAAGGAGATCTCGTGCATACTTGGCTTGAGACAGTTTGATTCCTGATGCATCCTGACTGATATTGAGTCCAAGGAAGAAGTGTAGAAGACCCATGTCCGTCATAAAAAACCTATCATGTAGAATCCTCTTGACTGCAGTAGTCACTGAAGTCAAGAAACCGATGATCAACAAATCATCAATGTACATAACTAAAAGTAGAAGTGAATCAACCGTCCTGAGCATGTAGACATTTGGGTCTGATTTAAAACGTACAAAGTTCTATGACAACATGTAGGAGTCCATCTTGGCATACCATTCCCTCAGAGCCTGCTTGAGGCCATAAAGGGACTTCTTCAGTCGACAGACCAAAGATGACTCCTGCATAAATCTTTGGGGCTGCTCCATATAGATCTCATCAGAGAGATCACCGTGAAGAAATGCATTCTTCACGTCCATCTAATGAACTTCCCATCCCTTGGTTTCCGCAATGGCAAGTGCCAATCATATGGAATCCATCTTCGCTACTGGAGCAAAGGTCTCATCATAGTCAATACCATGCACCTGTTGAAAGCCTTTGGCGACAAGCCTGGCTTTGTGTCTGCTAATCTATCCATCTGCTATGCTCTTGGTCATGTAGACCCATCTACATCTGACAAGTTTCCTCCCAATAGGAAGGGGAACCAGATCCCAAGTTTTGTTCTCGAGGAGGGAGTTTTACTCCTCCTGCATGGCGGATTCCCAAAAGAGATTTCCAGCAGCCTCTCCATAAGACTATGGATCTGAAGACTAAACCAAGAAAATATGTCTGGAGGGAAATGGTTCAGTGGCAGTGAGTGCAACATGAGGCTTCTCGAAATCATATTGAGTCCTCCTAGTGTCAGTTGGATCACTGTTGGCAGCAGACCGAAGTGGGAAAGAAAGTGTGCACAAAGAAGAATGATAGCTGGAAGAGAAATCGTGGGAAATAAAGCGTGCAGGAGGAAAGCGACAACTGGAAAGAAGCACAACATGCATGCATGCAAGAAGGAGGCGAAAACTGGAAGGAAGCAATGAACGCATGCAGAGAAGGAAGCAATGAACGCATGCAGAGAAGGAAGACCTAACGACAGTAGGGTTAGGGTTTTTGTAAGGTTTTTGTGTAAATGGTTGAAGATCCCGATAGATATAAATATAGATATGAAGGTATCATAGAAGAGTTCAGAGTTCAGATAGGTTCATTGAGGTTGATATTTACTACTTCTGTAGAGTTGAGATTGTTTCTATGTAATGGTTTTGATTAGATGTACTATTTTTGTAAAACAAGTGAGCTAAGCGGAAGAGAAAAGGTGGATCTCGAGGATTAGATCGCAGGCCGAGGATCCTGGTGCGATCTAGTTTGCCTCACAGAGATCTTACCCATCTAAGGAGAGTTGTAAGTGCGAGGTGTGAGACTTGCAGAACTTCCCTAATAAGAGAGCCAAGAGCCAAATCTTTGTGGACGTGGCCTAGGAGGGGGTGAACCACGGTAATACCTATGTAATGGGATGAATGAATGCATATCTTTGTCATATTTTTAGTAGTTAAACGTTGTGTGCAATGAATGAATGAGTTATTATATTTCTTGGTTAATTGCTATGGGAATATAACGAGAAGATACCATGGAGGTTAAAATATAAAAGAGGATAACAGTAGTTCGTAATACAAATCATAATTAATGGCTTAGAATACAGATCCCCTATCTCATGCTCAATCCTGGGCTGTAAACACCTGAGTCTTACAACAACCCATTTACAGATATCTCAGGTGAGACTGTGTAGTGCACTCTGTGTATTGTGTTGCCTTTTGGTTTACCAGAAGGGTCGATAGTTTTAGGCTTTGTTGATACCGTTAAAGATATGACCCCTGGGTCTACGACGTAGGTAGTAGAGAGAAGCCATCTAGTTTAACAAACAAATGGTTCCGTTGCCGTTGTAAGAGGAATAAGAGAGGACTGAGTAGATGAGATAGAATGCATGAGAAAAGAATGAGTGAAACCAGAAGACCGCTCAACCACTAGAAGGGAATGTTGAGACCGTGGAACCCCACGAAAGCAGAAATCAAAGGCTGGTTGAAAACTACAGAACTAGAGTTTTCCCAGAAGGATAATAGAAACCCTAGCCTTACACCTCGCAAATATCTGGATAAATACATGTTTATGGACTTACACGAAGTCTTTTTCTATGATTTTCCCCACCTACTGCAGGAGTGGATACTAAGGTTGAAAGATAACCACGCGATGAACCAGATGCGACAACTAGATTTGACCCCAGTACAGATTGAGTAGTTACAACAGGTGAACAACAAATTCACCTGTGCAATCAACTATTGGCTCAATAGTATTGTGGTAGACTTCATCACAGAGTTTGTAGTTGACACAGTGAAGTCATACAACGCAGCAGAGCAGGAATTTCTACGCGGACCTCGCGGAAGGTACATTCGATAAGTGTATACTTCTATTAAAATACTGCTATATAACAAAGGTGTAATTACAATGGAAGCAAACAACTATACTTTCCTGCGTGCATGGGGGAAGAGGGGAAGCACTGACAGAGGAAGGATAAATGGCCGAAGGTGAGGATAAAGGTAAGAAGGAGGAGGAATTCTTGGACCCGATCTTGATGGATGACGACCAACTTAAGTGGATCTTGGCGTCACCAGGAACGACACGTAGCAGAGTACCCTACCAATATAAGGTGAATACCAAGAAAAGAGTCGTATCAGCGAGGGAGGGTTTGGCAAGCGATGAAGAAGAGGTAGAGGATCTTCGGGCTGTGGAGCAGATTGAGGAAATCCTGCGCACAACCTATGAGAGGAAAACAAGAGGCCCAAGAACAGGAGGAGAAGATAACCATCCTTTCCATATTAATGTCAGTGTGGAACCCATAAACCCATGTGCGGCCAATACACCAAGAGAACACCATCGTTTAGGAAACTGAAGTTCGGAGGAAGTTCGATAGAAAGAAGTACATCTACCACAAGAGAAACAATTGGAGGAGCCAGTTCAGGCAGTAGTAGTCAAGTATCTACACCGCGCGACGGAGGTAACAATTCAGTGTTTAGAATGGTAGGACATGAACCCACGATCATATTACCAAAATTTCGAGGAGAAGCAACAAAATACCCTACGAAGCATTTGTTTATTTGTGCAAAGATCTAGGAGGCAAAACATATCATTGACGAAGATACCAAACTTGYGTAGCTAGCGATCACACTGAGAGACCGCGCACTAGATTGGTACATGATTCTAGACATGAACAGTTCCCCTAGGACGACGAGGACACTGGCAGACATTAAGAAGCTATTGATTAATGAGTTCCAGAAGCCGAGCTCAGAGGATCAGTACATGGACGAAATGATCGAAATCAGATAGAAACCAGGAGAGTCTGTATGGGAGATTGACCAGAGGTTGAAGCGACTGAAGGGGAAGTTAAAATACCTTATGAACGAGATGCAACACCGACACCTGTTTGTCAACTCACTAATCCCACACTTAAAATATCCCTTACAAAAGCAGAAGTTTCAGACGCAGGCCGAGTCTCTATAGGCAACCTTGCAGCTGGAAGAGAACCAGTACCAACAAATGGACCCAACTATTGAAGAATTGAAGGAGGATTTGAAGAACCTAACATTTCAATTGAATCAGAACAAGAACAAGGACAAACGTGAAGGCGTTTGGTGCACCACATGTAGGACGGAAGGACACCACAAGAACGAATGTTCAACATTCGCGCAGTATATGGCAACATGCATGCCAAACCCGCTACCACAGGGAGGATTATGGTGCGAAATATGCAAGAAACTAGGTCACGACCCTTATCGCTGCACGATGATGCAGAAGTACCAGACAGTTCCAAAGAATTCTTATTGCACCTTTTGTAAGTCAGTAGGCCATGATGACAAAGATTGCATAACTATGGAGCTGATGTGGGAAAGAACATCATAAGCCTACAGAGTACAGGCCAAAATGATGACTGGGCAAGCAGCGCCACAGTTCAATCAAGCCCCAACTCCATACAACACTGCGTAGCAGCAATACAACACTGCACAACAACCATACAACAACACACAACCACAGTACAACCCGACGCAACCCCAGTATAATACCGCACAGTATAATCAGGCACCACCATATAACACACCGAGAGGGGACCGAGCAGGATATCAAGGAGGAAGATGAACCAGAGGAGGCTTTGGATGTGGCAGAGGACCGGTCACATGTCACAACTGTCAACAACCAGGACATTATGCATGGGAATGCCCACTGCCGCCAACAAAATGTATGTATTGTTGCACATCGGATCATGAGACAGAGGAATGCCCGACACTATTAATAAAGATCCAGGAAAAAAGGAACCAGAACAAACAGAATGTTCAAAGGATTTCAGCTGAAGCAAGGGAAGATGGATGGAACATCAACATAGTCACCCGTGGAGGAACGAAGACAGGAAACGACACAGTCCGACAAGAACCCACACAAAACCAGTGGGTAAAGAAGAACACCGAACCAAGGAAGCAGTTCAATGCACCCAAAGAAAAGGAGACTTTTAAGGAAGCCAACCAAGAATTTCAGAAGAGGGACACAATGTCGAATTCCACTATGCAACCAGCCCATAAAGCCCCATAATACGAAATGCCACCATCATTGGATCATACCAAAGGAATGCCACCCGAGGGACAAGTAATTACTATCAAAGAATTTTTGCAGTCATGCATCAAAATGTTAAGTGATCCTTCATGTGTGAAAATATTGCAAAACATCCTAGAGAAATGTAGCAACGAGACGAAACAAAAGCTAGAACCGAAAATTGTCAATCATCTACACACAAGAAGAAGAACAAGTAGGGAATTCAGATTGAATGCTAACATTGGGGATTTCAATATGTGAGATATCATACTCGACCTAGGTTCCGAAGTGAATGTGCTACCCAAGAAAACCTGGCAATGCATGGGATAACTAACATTGGGATATTCAAATGTCCAACTAAAACTAGCAAACCAACATAGGGTCCTACCAATAAGGAGACTGAAAGGAGTAACATTAGATCTTGATGGTGTGCGCACTAAAAAAGATTTTGAAGTCATCGAAATAATAGATGGCACAACACCATACTCGACACTACTCTATCTAGACTGGGAATTTGACAACCAGACCATAATTAATTTGAAGACAAGGAAAATGACATTTGAATATAGAGATTACAGGGTCATAGCACCACTAGACACATCATAAGGGGAGAAGTTCGTAGAACCCACTTGCCTGGACTTAGAGGAAATCAGCCAGTTGTACAGAACAACTGCGCGCGAGGAGGATTATGTAAACCCAACTCCAGACAAGGTACTCAGTTGGCACAGTATTACTTCATGCACAACAGATTCAGACACTGGGTTAGAAAACTGGTAGCAAAGACTACACGAAGTATCCACGATAAGATGGGCAAGAATAGACCACACAGTACGGTGGATAGGCATAGAAATCAAAGAACCACCCAGTTTCCATGTACTAAATGATTTGGAAGCATTCTTGACACTATATGAAGATGAAGTACTAGAGAACCAAAGGCTACTAGCAGTGGATTTATCACTCAAGGCCACACCTGCGAGATGGTGGGGTGCACACAAGGAAACTATCACAAAATGGTACCAATGTAAGCGGTTACTGTGCATAAGGTTTGGCATAGAACAAAAAAACAACAAAAAACGAAGATATGAAGGACTAGGGACACCAGCGAAACACCCTGAGGAGTGTGAAACCCTATGAAAATTGACACCATCAGAGGAATGGCCTCACCACTTTATTCAGACTTTAGAAGGCATACCAACGAATTGGTATACAGATTAGGAACTGCGCAAAGGAACTACAACATGGGCGACATTGCAACATAACTTTACCATCACCTTCTCATTCGTGCATGAGAACCCCAACATAGATGCGGCCCTGAAACGGATCAGAGGAGTCATATTCATTGAAGAACCGGAAATATAACTTATTACCGAAGAGCAGCAACGAAATAAGCAGACAGTCAAGGAACTACTGTCATGTTACCAGGTACAGGAGGAAGCACCAGACGAAGATGACCCGCGCGACATTCAGATTGAAGAAGTAGAAGGCGAAAGAGATGTGAAGGGACCACCCATAGAATCCGAAGTTATTTCTGCACCAATCAGGGTAAATAAAGTTAACATCGGAACATCCCAAAATGGCCAGAATTGGAGACTACTGGGATGAGCCAATAGTAGAAAGCATTACCAAGTTGTTGCATGAATATAACAACTTATTTCCTACAACATTTACAGAGATGAAGGGTATAGTAGGAGAACTGGGAGAGATGAAAATACCTCTCAGACCTGAAGCAAGACCGATTAGACAACGACCATATAGACTGAACCCCATATATAAACAGAAAGTCAAAGAGGATATTGATCGGATGCTTGAAGCCGGCATAATCGAATCAGTCGAGGAATCAGAATGGATAAGCCCGATGGTCGTACACGAAAAGAAACAAGGAAGAGGGATTAGGATATGCATCAACTTGAGGAAATTGAATGATGCATGCCTACACGACCCATTCCCTACATCGTTCATGGATGAAGTGCTAGAGAATGTGGGGGGACACGAAGCTTACTCATTACCGATGGATTCTCAGGATACCATCAGATTAAGATAACACAAGAGGAAAGATACAAGACCACGTTCGCGACGGAATGGGGATCTTAACAATATAAAATCATGCCATTTGAACTGAAGACTACACCAACAATATTCTCCAGAGTGGTTATCACAACATTTAAATAATTCATCCATCAGTTTCACGAAGTATACCTGGACGACTGGACAATCTATAGTCTGTTGAAAAACCATGTGGAAGTTTTACGCTTGATGCTAGAATGATGCAGATAGTGTCAGATATCACTAAACATAAAGAAATGTATATTTGGAACACCGTTTGGGATACTATTGGGCCATATAGTATGCAAACAAGGGCTATTGGTCGATCCAGAAAAGATTGCAGTCATCGTTAATTTACCAGCGCCAAAAACAATCCGTCAGCTACGAGCGACGTTAGGACACATAGGATACTATCGAAAATTCATCAAAGGATATGTGTAGATCAGAACACCAATGGAAAAAATGCTAAGGAAGGATACAAAGTACCAATGGAACGACGAGTCAACAATCCAGTGTTGGGGGGGAGAATCTGTCGATGGTTACTGTTATTTCAAGAATTTGACTTCGAAGTAATCGTCAAACTAAATGCAGGACCTGACCACCTATCATGGGTCACAAATGGAGAAGAACCCACGAGCTTGGAAGACAACTTTCCGGATGCACAGTTATTCTCAGTACAGATTACTGATGACCACTTCGTAGATATCATCTAGTACTTGAGCACAGGTACCGTGCCGCAAGATTATACCACCGCACAAAAGAAGAACCTGGTAGTGCGCGCAACTGACTATCAACTGATTGCAGGACATCTATATAAAATAGGCGCAAATAACATTTTACGAAGGTACATGTTAGAGGAGGAATGACCAAGAATTTTAGCAAAAGCTCACGAGGGATTGGCAGGAGGACACTATGCAGAAAAAGCTACCACACAGAAGGTACTCCGCGTGGGATTATGGTGGCCAACGATTCCTAGAGACTCGAAAGAGTACTGTCAGGGATGCGATGTCTGTCAAAGGGTAGGTTAACCCAACATAAGGGATGAGATGCCATTACGACCGCAAGTGGCATTACAACATTTGATAAATGGGAA
>SNQJ01S0028070.1:123846-147716 GCA_010110895.2 Picea sitchensis | reverse complement strand
AACATCACAGAGTATTTTATCATTATATCCTCCTATCTTGATGTCAACTAAGCACTGTTTAGTGACACTCACCTGATGTCCCTTCTGTAGCCATGAAACTTTATATGGACTCGGGTGATTAGTTGTCTCCAGCTCTAGTTTCTCTACCATCTCGGTTGAAACGAGATTGTCTGTGCTTCCGCTATCCACGATAACCTTGCACTTCCTGTCTTTGGTCTTGCATGTGGTTCTGAAAATTCTGCTTCTCTGAGCGGTGTCCTCCACCTCCTTCTCGGGTGTTAAGAGAACCTTACGCATCATCAGTGACCTTCCATCTTCTGCGTCTTCTGCTTCAGCAGCTCGCCTCTGCACCTCGGCGATGTGAGCTTCTCCTCCATCCTTCTTCCTATCTGGAAAATCAACTGCCTTGTGTCCATTCTTCCCACATGTGAATCATGTGATAACTCCGCCTCTGCCTCTTCCTCTACCTCTGGTACAAGGAAATGTGTTATTATCAGTGTATCCTCCGCTCTGTTCTGTCTACTGCTTTCGTTGTTTAGTGTGCTGGCTTCACTGTGAACTTCCACCTCTTTCTGTACTAGTCTGAGGATTCTTCCAGTCGTCCTTATATTTCTGGAACCTATCTTGAGCAACTAAATTGCCTTTTGGATGGCTCTTACCTCTGCCTCGTTGTGCTGGCTTACGGCTTAGATTTTCCTCATCTTTCAACGCCATCTGATACGCATCCTCCACCATTCTGATGGTTGTCATACTCATCTCATCCTGGATATCGTATCTCAAGACATTCATATACCTGGAAACTTTTTCATCATCACTCTCCCGATGACCTGCTCTGATATTGAGCTTATAAAATTCCTCAGTATACTCCTTTACTGTCATCAACTTCTGTCTCAGGTTCTGCATTCTCCTGAACAGTGTGATTTGATAATCCCTTGGGATGAACTTTGCTTTCATCTTCTCAATCATTCGATCCCAGCTTTTGATCTTTTGTTTACCTTTGGAACGTCTATCTGCTTGAAGCTCGTCCCACCACAATGCTGCATGTCCCTTCAATTTTGTGACAGCATGCCTGACCTTTTTATCTTCTTCATTGTCTTCATAATCGAAGTAGGTGTCAAGAGCTCTAATCCAATCCAGAAGCTCTTCTGCATCCAAACTCCCTTCATAAATTGGAATGTCTATCTTAGTCTTTGAACTCATCTGGGCAATAGCTTTAATTAACCGCTCATTGGCTGCATCTTCGGCTGCAACTTCTCCTTGTTGTTCAGCTTCAACTTCGCCTTCAGAGTCACTCAGATCTCCAGAATTTGTTGTGCATCTCTGCGCTGCTTCCATATCTTATAGTCTCGCTCTAAGATCACATATCTACCTTTCCATATCAGGATTTTGTGCTTGTCTTCCTCTGCCTCTCTGGTTTCCCCTATCCTCTGGATTGGGCGATTGTCTTTCCCTTCTTGGCGGCATGGTGAAATATTCTTTCTTCCCTACTACAAAAAACAGAGAAATTTTCTCGCTCTGATACCACTTTGACACAAACGCACCTCCCAAGGCATGCCTGCTCCCACCAGGACCTTCTCTTCCCTAGGCCTGAAGAGCTAGAATGCTCTTCAAAACCCCTTTCGGGACATTGTCACCCACAGAACGCTTTTTTTGTGACCTCCCTCCGTGAAATCGGGAAATCGGACTTCGCTAGATCACGAGTCCTCAAACCATGGGATCGGGTCTCATAGATCCCCGAAACCTGATGAGTATTCTCCCGCGTGCTTTCTTACTCTTATCGAGAATTCTCCCGATTGGGAAATCGACACTTGTGAGGTCGTATATGACTTACCTCACGGATCCCCGATTTTCGATCGGCGATGATACTCTGCAACCCTTAGGCCCCTCTGGCTAGCTCCTTTTACATGTGACCTATTGGTCCACAAGACCAACGTCCTTTCTCACTTCAGAGTTTTAGACTTCACGGATTTGCAATGCATAGAATTTACGCCTTTGGAAATCTTGATTCTCCGATTTTCGATGCCACCTGGCGTCGACTCCCCACCAGGGTTGAACCTTCGACACCTGTCCTCCACGATGACACCTATGGCCCACTCTCCAGTGTTTCTCGGGAAGTCGCGTTTTGGAAATTCATGATTTTCATTACACCATTTCACAAGACCCTCCGAATCTCGAAACCCGCTATGTGCTAACACCTGTCCCCACTGTAATGTCACGATGGTGGGACCATCATGTTTCAAGATTTCATGAATTCTCTTGTCATGAGTTTCTCGACACCAATTATCCCAAAATACCGAACCTTGAACTCCTTCAGATCCTCAGAAACACGTCTCTCGGATCAACGTCTATGACTGTGTCGGGAAATTGTGGATCGCAATTTCGTTAGGCACGAGGTTCACGACTCCAGAAACCCCGATATCCCGAACTCCGAACTATCTGGGATCTCTCATCATGCATCCTCGTCGATGGACGGTGCAAAACTCCTGTCGAGAAATCGCAAATCGTGATTCGAACAGGCGAGAGTTCTATGTCCCTGGAAACCTCGAAATGCCAAACCCTGACTCGCTCCGGATTGCCGACACGTGCCTCGTCCGGAATCTATGACTATGATCCCTTCTCGATATTTCGGGACTTATGAGGTCTCGATGCTCTTGTTTAACGAACCCCAATGAAGCTAATATCCCAATGACTCCCTTGGGCTCCTCCTCTGCTCCTTTGGGCTTAAACCCCGTGCAACTTCTCGAGATCTAACAGCTGACGGGATTTCACAGTTTCCTCAGTGATTCCTAATAATTAGTTCCTCCTCCTTGAGGATTTCTTGAAGAGGCCAAAGGTCCTTTCTCAGAACTTTCTCTCCAACGCCTACGCTTGCATCTCCTACTCGAACTTTCCTCTGAACAAACCTCTGTCACTCTACTTCAATGATATTACAAAGGTGTTATACCTCTTGAGATTTTCCACTCTGACTCTTTCAGAGTAATTTGCGCACACTCCTCGTGCTCGACGTTCAACGGGTTTTTAAGTGTTGAATCCTTCCGACTCTGCGCGCTTTCTGCAGCAGCAGTCTCCAATCTCCTTTTCTCAACTTAACAATTGAGACTTCTTCTTCAGCCTGCGCACCCCTTTGCACGGCTTCAACAACCCACTTTCACTTATGGGTGAATGAGAACAAGTGTTAACCTATCTGAGCCTTCATCAACACACTCCTTGCGGATGAATTCAACTGCACACCTTGCAGGAATCTCTTGGCTCGGATAGAGAAACAATTGAAACTTATTCTCTCCCCTCTCAGACTTCAGTTTGAAACCTGAAATCACATGCATAGCATATACAAAGCAATGCATAACAAGAAAGCAAACATTCATGAGCGCAGAAACAATCTACACAGAGAAAACAACACAAGCCATGAATTTGAATCAGAACTGTCTTCTATTAATTCAAACACCTGTACATGGGTATTCTTCACAATTTTCTCTACTTTCTCTTCTCTCCTGAATGCTGACTACTGTTACAATAATACAATGAGGGTGTCTATCTCTGTTTTCCCTCCTTCTATCTAAAACTGTCTAATCTAGAAATAAATCCTATCTACCTACATTAAATCTATTAAATGCCTCCTATCTACTTCAGACAAGAGCATATGGCTCGAGGTCTGATACAATATACAATGCACCTCCATAAAATTGTCTCATTAAAGACTTGCGTTACAATCCCAAAGCACTTTCAAAATTTGGGTTTGTTTATCCAGCTGATCTCCGCTTGATGTGTTGGCTCGCTTGCTGAGTTGGTGATGCTCCTGCATCAACAAGCATGGGCACTAATGCTACATAGGTGGTTTTTCCTACGAATTGACTAAATTTACTGCACTTTTTTCATCTGAACTAGATGTCATGGGTGACCAGGAACGAAGGCCAACGGGTGGAGATTGGAAAAGATAACCATAGGGAAAGGAACAATGGCAATGCTGATATTGTGGCCATCATTGTCTCATTAGGAAGCCAACAAATTGTATACAACCCCATTTCTTATGTTGTCGAGACATCTTCACGCTGTTAGCCAGGCAGGGCGTCGTCGTTCCAGCCAAATTTTGTCATAAAGGAATGAACGCATGATTGAAATTTTTATCTTTTTCAATTCAGTTCTACGAAATCTCGAAGAAGCTATAAAAGTGTTCTCATGATAAGTAAAGCCAAGCTACAGATTCAATGATTTTCCATATGGGTGACTGCATTTAATCAGACTCTAAAGTTCTCTGTTTGCAATCCAACTCTTTGTGGCAATGAAAATCAATGAGCTCATCCACATCCATAGTTTTTAGGGATGCCTTCTTTTTCCTCCTCAACATGGTCATAAGATGCCTAAATGCAACACTCTAGTAAACTCTCCCATCTTGGAGCCTAGCTAATCTTTAAAAATTTTATACCAGTGGTACACTATACGACACTGCCATTTGTGTAAGGGGCATCAGTGGAAGTCAAAGCAACATGAAAAGGCATCTTGGTATTAGTTGCCTCTAATTGAGGCGTCTTTATTACTGGGTCAATGAAAGGTGATGAGTGGTCATTCACTTCATCGATGATGTCCAAACCTGGATGCTCTAATTTGTTACTGTGACGAACAATCATGGTAATAGAGAAAAAGCAGCCAACACGAGGAAAGGGATTGTAGCCCGAGCCATATTCTTTTGTTCCTTTCTATGTCCACACTTCCCTTTCCAAAGTATCCTTCCTGGATCAAACGCTAAATTCCTTTCCTTCCTCCTTTACTTTGGTTAGCAATCAATATCAGAAATCAGAAAAGAATGGTTTACCATATTCATATAAACTAGGGAAGAGGCTAAATTCCAAATTTAGCTGGTAAAAAAATAAAAACCCTTAATTACGTAGCCATAAAACTTTGCAGTCTTTTCTAGCTTCATGTGAAGTTCCACAATTATAAACTGTGCAAGAGGAAGAAGATCAATGCTTTCTTAATCACCTGCAGAAAGTTTCTGACGTTGACAAAGCGCATAAAATTCGTTTGTCAGATCTTAACCAAACTTTGAAATCAAATTCTTTTCCGATCAATGATTTTCCACTCGTTTAAACGTTCAGGACCTGATTCATCTGTATGGTGTCGATCCAAAACCTAAACAAACGAAATCCATCGAAAAATATTTTGAATTTTCATGGGCAGCACAGTCAATTTTTATATCTGTTACAACAAGTCCAAAGAAAGAAAACTCAGGGGTTTTTCATGTTTATAGAGTCTAAAAAACACTTAAATAGAACTCTCTCGGTTTCTTTTTTGTAAAGTAGTTTGATGAGACCAGAAAATAGATAAAATATCGCTCAACGGACATTTTCTTCAAATACTTTAATGAGCATGAAAACAACAAAATCGCTCGGAAATCTTTTCATGTTTAGAGAGTCTAAAAAGAGCTTAAAGGGAACTCAAGGGGTTCCTTTTTCGTATAACCTTTACAAGTTTGAAAAAGTGATAAAAGTATATTCGGTTACATTCTCACGTATTTGCAAGAATGAGAAAGAACAAAGACTAAGCTCGGTAACTTATTCTCATGTATTTACGAGCATGAGAAAGAACAAAGACTAAGCTCGAGATTGTTTTCATTTTTACACAAGCTTTAAAACAAAACAAAACTATGCTTGGACCTGGTTTCATTTTTACACTATCTTGAACTAGAGGAAACTATGCTTGAGGTAAGTGGTTTCATTTTTACACAAGCTTGAACCATAGAAAACTATTCTTGGACTTCCCAATGCATAACACAAGGATGGTTGGTACTTAGCCCCCAGCTTAAGAAACTAGCGGCTCTAAATTCAACATGAATTCTAGAGGCTGAAAGAATCCCCCCCCAAGCTTCGTTCCATCCAACTGTGAAGGAGATTGAAATGAAGCTTCAAACACTATACATAGGACTTGACTGAAACGGAGAGGGGGAAGACTATTTCATTTTTTAACGAGCTTGACACAGAAACAAGAACTATGCTCATAACCTCTGTTTCATTTTTTAATGAGGTTTCCACAGAGATGAAAAAACTATCCTCGTAAGTGGTTTCATTTTTTAATGAGCTTGAAATAAAAAAAACATGCTCAAAGACCTTTGTTTCATTTTTTAATGAGGTTGCCTCAAAGATGAAAAAACTATCCTCAGAGTCTTCTTGATCATGGATTCCAAGAGGACAATGCTCCAGAAGGACACCATGTCAAGGGACAAAACTCGATCATGGCTTCCAAGAGGTCTTCACTGGAAGGAAGAAACACACTCTAGAAGGACACCATGTCGAGGTTCATGATAGGATTAAAGAGATCATGCTCTAACAACCCTATCGAAGAAATCACCATGCCAACTACTCGATCTAAGTCATCATAAGTTGAAGCCATGGGTGACAATGCCACATAATTAACCTGTGGTGGGGGTGATACCGTCTGCATATAAGAACCATTTAGGGAGGCAAGCCGGTCAGGGTCAATGAATGAAAGTTGATCAATAGTCACAACCCATCCATTGTGAGTGAAATATATCACATGAAAAAGAGTAGACACAATAGCTTTCATGGCATAGACATAATCTCACCCAAGGAGTAGAGAGAAATCCAAGGGGTATTGGACTACCATGACATCAATTAAGACAGCTTTCTCTCCCAAAGTCACAGAAATTTGAGGAAGGGTCCCTAAAGGTTGGTTGGTTCTTCTATTAAAATCTAACAAATTTTGCGTAACTGGGGAAAGATGAGGACAACCCAATGCTTGCCAAGAAAAGGAGGACAAAATGCTAACAGGCGCACTGTCATTGATCAACGTCTTAGGAACGTCTCGACCACAAACTTGCACTATAATTTGGAAAGGAATGTGAGAGGGAAGATGAGGTCCGGTTAGCATTCCCCAATTAAAAAGGATGGCCTCATTACTTGGAGAGGGTTTCACGGGAGAAGGAGGAATACCCCCCGACACGGCAGAGTCTGTATCAACGTGAAAAATGAAGGCAATATCGAGTTTACTCTCTAGCAGGAAAGTAGGATCGACCGATGATGAGATCAGATTGACCACTTGGGTTGCATTCTCCAAGGGGAGAATGGGGTCGACAGGTAGAAATAGATCGACCACTTGGGTGAGACTCTCTAATGGGATAGTGAGATTGACTGAGGATGGGATCGGATCAATCTCTTTAGTTTCACTCTCTGAGGGGAGAGTGGGATTGACCAAGAATAGTATCGGATCAACCACTTTGTCAACTGGCTCAATTAAGGACATGACCAGATTGACGACATGATCAATTGGATTGACCGACGACGGGTCTTGAGTGATCATTCCATCAACTACAGGGGGGTTGAGAGAAAACTTACGATAAGTAGTTGGAAGTTGAGGCTTTGAACCAGTCATGTCTTCCAGTAATTTCGAGGCTTCGTCCATATGAGGGAAAAGGTGAGTGAGATGACTCCTTTTGCATAACATGCGCGGGAACTTGACTCTACTTTTCTTCTTCCCAATGGTATCATGACTAGTTGGTGGGAGGTCATCAGTATGTTGTTCAAAGGTTGATGATATGGATTGGTCAGGGTGTGTAGACCATACTTATATAACCTTGGATAGACCAGGGAAATCCTTAAGAAGATGGCTACCCTTACAAAGTCTGCAAGGGTACTTGGGTTTACAAGTTGTTTGGGTGATATTGACATCATCAACACTCCTAGCATGATTAACAGTAACTGGTTGTTTTCCAACATGTTTTAGAGTGGTTGGAGGTTTTGACCCTTGTTTATCTTTCTTCTTCTTAATATTTCTTTTCTTCTTGTTCTTCTTATTCACCAGGTTACTAGCTTCAAAACTTTCACTCGATGAAGAAGATGAAACAGAAGATGACCTTGCAAGTGAAGAAGACGAAGAAGACCTTACTGGTAAAGAAGGTGAAGGATTAACATGAGGTTAATTCTCTTGGGGGGAAGTTCTTATGATCAAATCACTTACTTCATTCAGGATTACCTGAATGGAAAAAAACCATATCGGTAATCCAATTGTGAGACCTGGAAGGCTCAAAGTATCGATGTGAGGAGGACCAATGTTTTCGTAAGAAGTAAAAACAAACGGTTCCCCTGGAGCAGATGTTCCTTCATTGGTCATTTCGGGAACTGACACCATTAAAAATAAAAATCCAATCTAGAGTCCACTAAGGAGAACAAATAGCACACGCTAAAAATCTAGTAAGCAAGCAAGAAAACAAACCTTCTCACAATGAGCACACTAGTTGGTGATAAAATCTAATGTCGTGAGAACAATGTAAGAAGGGGATGAGATAGAGCAGGCGAAAAAGTTACAATGACGACCTACTTAATGGACTTATACCATAGTTCAAGCTCCCACACATAATTGTGCGTATACCCTCCAAGGATCCCGAGTGAGTTTGGCCAATGTCGATTCTAGGTACCATGAAGACTTGCCCCTCCACTGTCACCTTATGTAAAGACCCTAAATATATACGCTACTAAGGTTACCAATCACTATAGTGATTCCTGGGGAAACAATCGATAGTCCAATCCACATGAAAGGGTAGGGTATCTAGCCCGAAATCAACTTGAAAGGATTCCACTCATCATTGTGGGTATACCTCTCAAGCGACCCCCATAATGCACATAATATCTACACCAAGACCAATAAAGCAGGGTGAGTAGCTCTGTCAGTCTCAATGCGACCTCATGATTGACCCTTATGTTAGAAGGGCTTCCTAGGACAAAATGTAGTAAGTGGATTTAACACTCACTATCACAAGATACTATGTTTGTTTGCAGCTTTGGAAAGTTATCTTTCACACCTATTCCAAATCCCTACGACTAATCTAATGTAGGTTTTCTACCAAAAAAGATAAAAATGTCTAATCAATTTTTATAAGCGCTTTATTTTATGGCTGTTGTTATTCAAAAGGAAAATGGCATGGACAATATGGCGTTTTGACCGAATCGAAAGTTATGCAAAGAGATGAATATGCAATCTTTTCATTTCAATGAAATATATGCTACGAGAAGGAGAAAACATTTATCATTTCTAGATGCACAATGTCCCAAAATCTTAAAACTCATCAATATCAATATTCTCAAGAAATGTGCAAGAAAGACTGTACACCAATGCATGATTCATGCCCCCCCCGGCCATGAGGGGGAAATTTTTTCATAATTTAAGAACAAAAAATGCCAAGAATCATGCAATTCCACTACTTCAAATGCAAGGATGCCCCCAATCCAATATAAAGCAAGAAATTGAATCTTTTTGTTTCAAAATTTTCAGTAAAAGCAATAATGAACTTTCTTAAAACAAACTAAATTTTTTATTTTAAAGTGAACTATTCAGAAGAAATCTTATCTTTCCCTAAACAATTCTAAAGAAAACACAGGCTTTGGAATTGAAAGACACTCAAAGTAAGATACTAATCCTTCAAAACCAAACAAAGCAAACATGGCTAAATGCAACTCAAATAATGTCAAGTAGACTGTAAATAGATCAATATAGGCTCCAAAAGTTCAATCCAGCTGATCAAAGAAAATCTGGGCATCAAAAGATAGGAAAGCCTAATTCCAAACAAAAATTTCAAATGGGTTCATAGCCTAGCTATAGGGTGTAGTGCGAAAATTAGTGGAGTTTGCAGGCTGGACACAGGTAGGGTGCGAACATCTTGCACTGGATTGCATGGTAGGGTGCGAAACTAAGGGGTTTTCGTAGACTATAGACCAGTACAATGTGAGACTAATTGAAATCAAAGATAATTTAGAAAAGGACAAAATAGTATAAGTGAAATTTCAGATCCAGAGAGTCTAGATGGATCTCCCACAGACTCAGAAACCAGAAAACAAGCAATCAAAGCAAGGGAAACTAGACTAACTAGGAAACAATATGTTGCCCAATGGAGTCGCCAATTTTGTTATCGGATAAATTGGTAGGTGTGGACACTAACTGATCTTCCTAGATCCACCTATATCTGGAACAAAACAGACCATAACATGACGTTTTCCTTAAGTTTTAAATATTGAATTTACTAACTAAAGAGGAATAGGTGAAATACCATTTAAATGTCACTTCCTCTCATTATCACCATCCTAGCTCCATTCCAACACTCATACAATGATGATACTTCAAAAGAATGCAACCAACCAAAGTGATAGTAATAGTATAAACTCAATATAAACCTATGTATGTGATCAAGTAATCATACAATAAAACACAACAAGCTTTATAGGAAAGAATCATATTATTGTATCATATTAAATGTGAAAGAGAGATTACAACCATGGACTTAATGTCGTAAGGTCCCTTCCAACTCTCCTTCATTCCCCACACACTCTCACTCCAAGAATTCTGAGAGCATAGATCTGATAATATTCACAATCTATCTTGACAAAATGGCTCATCTAACCAAGCTAACAATCTCCAAAGCTTAATCCAATCCAAGCTAATCCCAAAATCTCCAAAGCTCCAAAATCAAAAGCTAATCTCATCCAAGCTAATCCCAAAATCTCTAAAGCTAACCTTCTCCATGAGATTTCCTCTCCTTTTATAGGTTGAAGAGGATAAGGTGAGGAGGTTAGGATGATCCCACTAAATCATGAAAGCAAGTAAGATCCAAACCGTTCGGATGCCACCTCACCATGGAAGTTTCTCCTTCTAGAAGCATCAAGAAGATGCTCATTTTTCCCATGTATGAGCATTCTCGCACCCTTCTTATAGAGCAACTTGTGAACCTCTCGCAACCCAGCTATGGTGCAACCTATGAGAATCAGGCATTCTCACACCCTAGCCATAGTTCAACATGAAAAAATCATCTTAAATAGGGTTTTCATAAAGGAAAATGCAACTTCTTTTCTTAGGAAAAGTTCTTCTCCTTTCTTTCTTCAGGAACTTAGGCCACTGACCCCTCTAAAAACTATAGACATGTTTTCATCATTAACGGTCATATGGATGACAAAAATAATGTGTAACAGGGGCATTCACAAGGTTGATATATTTGCCAAAATATGATAACCAATTTCAACTGAGAGGCCAACCCAAATATAGAGCCATGGAAAAGAAGGTTCAAATACAATTTTTATTCAACAATTATATGTGAAGGGTTACACACAACAAGATGAGCATAACCATTTATTTTTTAAATTCCATCAGTCTAGAACCACCACCATGAGCAACCAAGGATGCAAACACCAATAAATAGTTAAAATATCATAACATATTAAGAGTCACACAGACCATGAGCAACCAGAGCCAAAATTTGATTCAAATGGTAGAGTAACTGTCATGGAAGGAAAAGTAAGAAAAATCAAACATGGAAAATCCCATGTGACGAAAAACAAATATTGTTTATCTCCTTCACGACTGAGCAAGGTGTAGTAGCAAGAACTACCAGATCCAAAACAATGCAAGAATGACTAAGGTGACGAGCTTGAGGGAAGTTTGAGTGACGTGCAGTAAATGCATGTCACTTCTCCCTTCCAATGTTCATTGAATTTTTAGTATGAGCCAAGCCCACTCACCATAGCACTAAAATCCAACCATTTATCAACCAAAATCCAAAATTTCCATATCATTTTTGCAAGGTGAGCCACCCGTTGGTAACAGGGATAATTTTAGGGGCTAAATTTTTCTCATGGGATAATTTTCCATGGTTTTTCCAAAAATGAGATTCACTATTTTAAAAATGATTCACCCAAATTCTATAGGATAAAATTATTTTACCTTAAAAATAGCAAAAAGTTTATAAAAACTATATAAAATACTTAGAAATTTGAATATTTTTACAAAAATATCGCCAAACATTTATAGTGGACATATGAAGGATTAGTAAGATTCACCAAGGTTTCTACATTTTAAAATAAATTTCCATCCTTAAAATCATCCCCGCTTGGTAATATCAAACTTCTTCAATTGTCAACTTGTTAGGAACAAAAATCAATATGAAACTCAAACAATGTGCATAACCATAGTAGCAAGGGTCAAAAGCACCCAAACTCTTGTCATAACAATACACAACATTAGAACCTAAGTATAATTATTTTATCCAAAAGGGAAACATTATTATATTCTATGAGAGATCATCAAAGACATTTAGTGCCATGCTTGAATCATCCAACCAACACATATCACCATAACATTTTAAACCATGATCTGGAATAAATGAACTATAGAAGATTGCATTGATACCATCACATAAGCCAACAAAATATAAGTGTTTCTTATCCACCATAGTGCCATAAGTCTACAAGGGGGTCCCACCTACTAGTTTATTATTAATATAAATAAATAACAAAGCTTGGAAATCATTTGCGAGCATATAAATCATCGTTTCATTTCTAAGCATCAACAAACTAGCGACTCCACAAGGAAATATGTTTCCAGCATATTAAGAACTCAAAATGTTTGGTTTTGCAAACCAGGTGAACAATAGATCAAATAATTATTTACGAGAATGATTATGCAATAGGGGGAGTGAGGAGGTTTAAGGGAAAAAATGTTTTGGGACTTTGGGAATAGCTCATGGAAAGTGTTACGTATGAGGGGTTATTTCTGTATTCATAATGTTCAATTGGTCATAGTGAAATTGTTTATTCTTTAAAGGAGAAATTTTTTTGGTGTTCTCTTTTGAATATCAGGGTGGAGGTAAGAAAGGGAAGACATAAAGCAGGGATGAAAATCCAATTATCTATCTAACAACAATACCATAAACATAGATAAATTTCAGTGATGTCTACAAAGGGTACATCATGACAGTTGTGTAAATTGACTTCTATTTATTAAAAATAATTACAGAATAGCATTGTTGTGGAAAAACTGATCCAAAGTTTATTTTTGAAAATAAAAAGAAATCAATAAAAGAACAAGAGTGGAAATGAAACAATAGAAAATGAAGAAAAAACAACAAAGCAAAATCAAAATAGTGGAAAAGAAAACTATGATACAAAATTGACTTTCATGCAACGTTTTAACCTTCAAACTAGTTTCACATAGTGTTTCAAGTGGGAACTGTTGATGCTATAGGAAAAAAATCACTCTTATAAGTCCTTTAGAAGATAAGAAATTGTGCCCAGAAAAAAAAGCGATTTTAAAATGACCTAACCATAATTTTTGAAACTTTGAATGTCTTCCTTTATCAACATGGGATGAATCATAAAGGAATAATTTCTCATTAACTTTAAATATGACATAATTTTCACTTTTATTGAAATAATTCTTTCTGGTTTTTTGTCTTCTCTTTATGTTCTCCAAGGAAAACATCCTTTGTTCCTCTAATGCTAATAGTGCATTATCCTTTGAGAGACATTAGAAGAATTTAATTCTTTGATCTGTAGCTGCATCTGTAGACAAGAAAGTTCCATCTTGGTAGGTAAAATAACTTCTTAACCATAAACAAGATGAAAAGGAGTGCAACCTATGCTTACCATGGTAGTAGTGCGATCTTCCCACAGGGCGTAAGTGAGGAGGGTGTGCCATTGATGAAGCTTATCTTCAATGAGCGTCTTCAATGAAGCTTATCTTCAATGATGTAGCTCAGTGAATTTCATCTTTTCTTCATCAATAAATTGGGCACCTATTTTAAAATTCTTTGGGGAATCGGGTGTTTCAATGGTCAAGGAAATGGTTTCAACCAATTTTCCATTTTACTCCTCTTCTTTATTTATTTGTTTGTTGCCTACACCACTCGATGAAAATGAAATTTCTAGAGGATTCAAGCCCTTCGGAATTTTTTTGTTTTTCATGGATATAATCTCCTTGGCATTATATGAATCATTTTGTATGAAGCACATATGCCTTGATAACTAGGAAAGACCTACCACAAATGTAAATTGTCAGGGATATGACGACGATATCAATATTTAAAAGTACAATTAGGTCTTTGTGGCAGAAGTTGTCAAGTGGGAGACACTACAAAAATAGCTAACATGCCATCCATTGAATTAAGTTCCCTTTTAACATGGGTGATGTTAAATGATAATAAGTTCGAGATAAGCATCCAAACAACTTGGGTGTAGTGTTTGATCAACTTGTTGCTAGGAGAATATTTTTTACTTACAAGGTTCACAACAAGTTTAGAGTTGGCAAAAAATGTAAGGTGTCCATAACCTAAATTATAGGCATTTTCAATGACTAGCAATAATGCTTCAAGTTCGATCATGTTGTTCATGCAAGAAAATTCTAACCTATAGGAAAATTTGTGAATTTTTCCTATAGGTGAGTATAAGATAATTCCTACTCCATTACCTTCGTTGGAGCATGATCCATCAAAGTGCATGTTCCACATATCATCTTCCAGATCAATTTGTTCTCTCGTAGTGTCATCCTCATCTGCAAAGGTGGAGTACACTCCTAGGTCCTCCTCAACATAGTTTATGTTAGGTTTTGGAATAATTTATATGTAGGGTGAGATTCTTCCTTCCCTTAGGACTATGCTATTCTTTCCATTCTAAGGAATGGATAAGTGTCTCCCATCTAGTGAAAGATATCCACCTGTCAAGGATTTCTATTCTCTTCCTAAGATGATAGAATAGTTACTTGATGGCATGTCAATTACCTAGATGTTAAGGGTTGTCCTGATTTTAGGATGTGCACATAGAACGAAAGTCACATATTTGATTTCACCTATGGTCGATTGTTGTAGACTATTATATGAGAGCATGCTTCTATAATTTTCATTGGTACAAGATAATCCTAGCTCTTCCATAATAATTTTGGACATTATGCTTGGCCCCAAAACGCTATCAATTAGAAAAAAATGGGTTATTTTATGCATAGTTTTTACAGAAATAAAAAAGAAGGGTTTTTACAGGGTGTCTAAAATTATTTACACCTACTTTATTTACAATATAATCCTCTTCTTTTTCCTCTTCAGAGCAATTGGCTATGGTGGAATCTTTTCCTTCCATGAAAATTTTAGATGCTTTTGTTGTTCAGGGACGACAACCATGTCCAAAAAAGTATCATCGGCCTTGATATTATCCAATTGGTTGAAAATTATATATTTGGAAGAAGGAAGAGGGGAGGGAATTCCTTGACTGTTAGGAGTTTTAATAGCTTGTTCAATAGTATCTTCTGAAGATGATCTTGTGCTAGAAAATGTACAAGGGGGATCATATTTTCCTTTTGAGGCATAGGATTTATTCCTAGTGTTTATGATCATGGTATCTTATGGTTATGCCCAATCTAGAACAACAATGGTGGTTTCATGGATTTTTCCAAAGAGTTTATCTCTAGCACTCTTCTTTACCTCACAAGTACTTTCCTCATGATTTTCCTTGCAAAAGTTACACCAACTACGAGGCATGATATCTTTGGGATGAAAGTTGTTTTCATTGGTATTCCCAAAATATGGTGAAGAAGAAGATGATTCCCTAGGATTAAGTGAATGGACATTTCCCTTTCGCTCGTATCTTATCATCGCAGTTCTAAAAACCTTATTGCATATTCACCTATGGTCATACTCCCAAGCTTGAGTTCAAAGAACTCTTTCATTTTCTTGTCATAACATATCTTAGTCAAGTATTTCTTCTCAAAATACTTCTTGAATTCCCTCCATGTAACAATTTTCTCTTTAATGTGTTTCACTTTCACAAGAGGATCCCACCACATGGATTCCTTTCCCTTGAGTTGATAGATGGAAATTATACCTTATGCATGAGAAGAATAATTATGCAATTGAAAATACTTTTTGATGCCCAACAACCATGTCTCTACATCTTCATCCTTCTTGTGCTCACCATCCAATGTAGGAGGTTTTATTTTGTTCATTTATCCTCATAGATCATCCACCCAAGACCTCTTATGCTTCTTGACATGGGATGGATTTGAGCTATTATTTTCCTTCTTATTGGAATGCCTTGGGGAGTGATGGTGACATCTGGTAACACTTCTTGTTCTTTTTTTCTCATCAGGAAACTTGTGACTTCCTGATTTGCTTGAGCCACTCTCCTTATCCAATTTATTTTCTATTCTATTCAAGTTATGCATTAAATTCATGTTGAAGTCCTCTTGTCTCTCCTTGACTCTCATAATCCTTTCATTATAACATTTATGTCTTTGGACATCTTTATGTAAATTTCTAATGGTATCTACCATTTTCATGTTTTCATCCCTTCCTTCTCCATGTCCACTGGAGTTTGTTCCTTCAATGCCCAAATGGACACCCATCCCTCTGATCTCATCTTCCTAGCTATAATTCCCTTGTGCATCTTCCATTTTTCGATACTCTATGTTGATCCTACTCTGAACTAGTTGTTGTTAACTCTACCAAATTCTTGCCACCAATAAAACTCTATCAAGCTAACTAACTCAACAATTTCATGAAAAATATGAACCATTCTAGTTCAATAATATATCATAATAATTTCTTTTGATTTCCTGAAAAATTGAATGCCCAGATCAATTTCCTCGGTGAATAATTATATTGTATTGTCCAAGACCCTTCTAACACCTACTCCCATGCTCAATTCCTAGTATTGAGCAGAAAGTTATGGTTATTTGAAAATTTCCCATTAATTTTTCTGTTAACACTTCAATTGGGCACAACTCTGCATTATACTTATGCATTTTTGCACCTACTCCATTGGATTTTTCGTAGGAGCTCAATTGGGTTTCTTCATATACATATTCTAGACATTGTCCAAGTTTCACCTTTTTCTAGGTTCCAAGTTACTAGTTACAGCCTGTTGAATTTCTAGGCCAATTCATGTTTTTGGTCTGGAATGATACAAGTACCTCCTTTTCCATTTTAAACATTTTTAAAATGCCCAAAAATTTAATTCATCTCTTGGACTGTCTTCTATGGTTCAATATATTTTCATTGACAACTCCTATGCCTCAATCTAATTCCATAGCGTAAAGTTATGGCTCTTTGAAGTTAGTTGGGTCTTAAAATTTACCCTCCATTCTTTGTGTTGTAACTTTTTTATAAAATCTCCATTTGACGAACAATTTACACCATTAGAAATCTCTCTCCGATATATTTTATTTGAGATGCAGAGACAAAGTACAGTCTATTCTCGTGGTTTTTGAGTACCTAAAAATGCTCATAAGGGCCTCAAAAGTGCGTTGCAAAAAGATGGTGTTCAAATAGTATAAAACATCGTAGAAAATTGTTGGTTTCCTACTGTTGTACACCCATATATAGCATGCACAACAACACCACAAAGTAAATCATGCTCCGCACACCTATAACCATTGTGCATCACTTCTCTGTCGCATCTATAACTGGTGAGCATTAATTTTGTGTCGCGTGCCAATATCCACCATGCGTAGTTTTGGTTCTTTCACTCTTACCTATTGCGTGCCATTAACTAAACTGTCGCGCAACAAAAAATACCCACATTGAGTGTGCACCAACCAAACTCCTCCACGCTCTGTCAATATTGTGCACACCATGCATGCCATTATTATGTGTGTGCACACTGCACACACCATATTATGCGTATGCACACCACACAATGCTAAATTTAGTGTGCACACCCGCACACCAACAATTTTCTGCATGGTGCCAAAATTTAGCGCGTGCACCTGCACACCAAAATTTTTCCGCACGGTGCCAAAATCTAGTGCGTGCACCCGCACATCAACATTTTTCTGCATGATGCCAAAATTTAGTGCCCACATCCACATACCAACATTTTTTTGCACAGTGCCAAAATTTAGCGTGCACACCAATACACAATAGTTTTACATGCAGTGCCCAATTTTTACATATCACAAGAATTTTACTGTGCATCATGCATTTTTAGTGCTCCCACTTGCACACATTCATTTTTATGCGCATCAATTCCTCGTGAATTTCGCTGCAGAAATTGGGGATTTTGCTTAAATTTTTCCTGATTTCTTCCGTAGACATTCTGTAACTATGACATTTGTTCAATTTCACCCTGATAACACCGTTTCAGCCTCTGCAACAACAAATCATTGCGTTTTGACATTTCTGGAACATATTTTTCCCAAACTCAAGTCACGAATTGAGAATTTTAATTACTAATCTCGCTCCTACTGTCATGGCTTCACTGTAACTTCAAATTTAACCAATTCAAGATCTGAATTTGCTAGAGAAGATATTAAATCAAGAATATCTCACCACATGGCCAAATTTCTCAATTTTTTTATGAATTTAACAATATAAATTGAGGATTTTTCTCAATTCCACTCAATTGTTGTTACTTTTTTCCATGGATTCTTTGCATCCAGAAATTTGTCCACTATGAAATCATTCCTCTATGAAATTTTTCTTCAACTCAACTTGCTCAGCCCATCTAGGCTCAGTGTTGAAAATTGAAGCTCTGATACCATATTGTAACATCCCCAGCCACTCACGTCGAGGCATGCTACACGAGAGAACACTTTCATTCTCTTATCAACACACTATAACATACCCAACATCCAGCTGAGCCATGCCACATAAATATTTCGAACTACATGCAATTAAAACATATACACACAAAACTCTTATGGAACATTATATATAAAACGTAAAAAAAAATACATTTTGTAAATGCACGGATTCATACTAAAATAATAGTAAACATGTACATGTAACATATACAAGCAATACCCATAAATATGAAGGCAATTATAACCACACATAAGATAAAACCTTAAAATTACACACATAAATAATAATGCAACATGTAATTTTATCACACATTTGACACTTATCTTGGTAATAATATCACCAACTGCGTTCAGACATTCCACAAGCCTCCCAGCCTTAGACCACAATGCTCATCACTCTCAGTAATGGGTTACCCCCTATATGGGACTAAACTAGACCTGACTAAAGGGATTCCTATCCAGGATAATGGTTCACAAACAAGAGGAAAGACTTCGTCATAGCTTCCAACTCAAACTAACAACCTATAGTCCCTCATTCCCCACATGTCTGTCCCACCCCAGGGAGTGTCCCCCTTCTCTTCTCAATAGTCCTTCAGCTGCCCCACTTCCTTTCCGGGCTTCAACAAAAGGCCAAACTAGAAGTCTCAGATCACTGTAGATGTAGATTAACACCTTCAAGAAATCAATTCACAACAATTCTCTCAACTAGATAGAAACTTCTCATTTGGTTGACAACCTACCTATTCAATATCCCACGGGCCTGAAAACCCACTTCTTCAGTCCAGCTCCCAAGCTAACCAGCTACAAAACTAGGTATAGATACAGATACAGGCTCAGGTACCACAATAGGAAGGTACGAAGGACAACTAAATAAGTGAGTGAATGATCCTGGAATGGTTGAATGGATGATCCAATGATGGAAGGAATGCTGGTCAAAATGCCCCAAACGAACTAAATCCAAACAATATGTATGCATGTTCCCAAATTCACACTTGTCATGTTGGGAGCTACTTTGGTCCACTTGTCCCCATCTTTAGAAGTTAGGATAAATTAATTATCCATGCTTTATACTTTAAGAAATATTAATATAATATTTCTTTTTAGCTTAAGATCCCTATATTAGCCCCTTTTCCTTAAATTTTATCCCACACCCTTTCCCTAACTAGTGGATTTTAGTCCCCCATACTCTTTTATCATGGTCGGTCTACATGCAACAATGTATTTTATATTAATGATGAGACATATACAAGAATAGGTGCACTGGCCTTTAGCATCTAGGATATATAGCCTAATACAAACATAAGCCTGCTATCTTGTAATAACTCGCTCACCATCCTATCAAACAAAACATATACACAAAGGATTGTTAGCCTCAATATTACATGTACTTAAGATGTTGCACGCAGTATCCTGGAATGTGCACACTTCATCATTTTACTACACAGTACATGCATGCAATATGCCATGAAAGGTGCATACAAAAATGAGATCAACCAACTCACAAGCATAAGTAAATTTTCATTTACATTACAATTGGGTTCGACCTAGGGATATTACAATCCCATCCCCTTATTTATGCACTGTCCTCAGTGCATTATGTACACATATAAAACAAAATTTCAAAAATCCTCAAAAAAATGTGGGTATTCTACCCACATTGCATTCTCATTCTCCCAAGTAGCGTCCTCGGGACCATACTAGGTACATTGGACCTTTACAATCCCTATGTCTCGATTCCAAAGCTATTTTATTTTTCGGTCCATAATGTGTACCAAATGCACTTGGAAAGCGCCTTCTTGCTCCACCTGAATCACATTCCAATCAATAGCATGATTAACATCAAGTATATATTTATTTAGCAATGATACATGGAATACATTATGAATAGACATAGATGCAAGGAATGCAATCATATAATCCATTGGACCAATCCTCTATAGGATTTCAAATGACCCACAATAGTGAGTTGCCAACTTTGAACAATTTCCCAACTTCATGGAACTTCTGTTGGATTTCACTTTCAAAAATACATGTTCTCCCACTTTAAATTCCTTGTGAGTTATTCCCTTATAATCATATCTTTTCTTCCTATCTTGGGCAGTCTTTAAATTATGTTTTATATTCAACATTTTCTCCTCCATTTCCTTTATTAAATCTGTCTCAACCACTTCTCTATCTACTGAGATATCCCAACTTACCGGTGTGTTGCACTTGATACCATAAAGTTCCTCAAATGGGCTCATCTTTAGATATGTTTGGTACCTATTGTTATAAGAAAACTCTACTAAGTGTAGGTAGTCTTCCCATTTTGATTGTTTATCAATAACATACATCCTCAACATATCCTCAATCACTTTATTCAACCTCTCTGTTTGTTCATCTGATTCTGGATGATAAGTTGTGCTAAAATTCAAATTATTTCCAAATCCATTAAATAATCCCTTCCAAAAATTTGAGGTAAAATTAGATCTTTGTCAAACACAATTGTCTTGGGTATGCCATGTAATCGAGATATTTCTCTCATATAAATATCAACAATGTTGGCTGCCTTATGAGTGGCCTTAACTGGAATAAAATGGGGAGCTTTAGTAAGATTATTATTTGTTCTGGGAATTTTGGTGATGAAATTCATTGTTACAACTTCCCATTTCCACTCAAGAATGGCTAATGGATCTAGCAAACCAGCTGGGTGTCTATGCTCATCTTTTACCTTTTGACATTCCAAACATTTGGAAATAAAATCAGGAACTTCTTTCTTCATTCCTGGCCAATAATATTGGCTCTTGATAGTTGCAATAGTTTTCCGATAACCTGTGTACCGAACATAAGGTACATTATGCATTTCTCTCATTATCAGATTTTTCAATTCATGAGAATTTGGTACACAAATATTTCCACTATACATGATAATTTCATCATTATCTAGCTTGTATTCTTCAATTTTCTGTTCTAAATTACCTTGTTGTAATTTTTCCACTAATTCCTTGTATTGCAAATCTAAATTTGCAGCCTCCAAAATTTTGTGCTTCAAATTTTATTTGTACATGCTAATGGTTGTAGAATGAAATTCATGCACTCTTTTGCTGAGTGCATCAACCACTTTATTCTCTTTCCCCTTGATATGATTTATATCAATGTCATATTCACTAAGAAATTCTAACCATCTTCTTTTCCTAGCATTTAGAGTTGGTTGATCAAATAAATTTTCCAGACCATTATGGTCTGTCCTTGGCTCAAACATTTTCCCCATGATGTAATGTTTCCATTTTCTCTAGGCATGTATTATGGCTGCCAACTCCAAATCATGAGTGGCATAGTGTCTTTCATGTTCCTTCAAATTCCTTGATTCATAACATATAACAAACCCATTCTCACTGAGAACTCCACCAAGTCCTTCTTTACATGCATCTATGCAAACAATAAAGTATTCATTTGGGTCTGCAATCCTTAGTATTGTAGAACTTTTCAATAATTGTTTCAAGTGTTGGAAACTCTTTTCACAATCCAATGTCCATTGAAACTTCACACTCTTCTTTTTTAAGGAAGTGATTGGGTGTGAAATCTTTAAGAATCCTTCCATAAATATCCTACAGTATCCTGCAAGTCCCATGAATGATCTGAACTCTATCACATTCTTTGCCACTGACCATTCTCTAATGCCTTTTATCTTCTCAGGATCCACTACTATCACATCCGTTGAAATGATATGGCCCAAATAATGAATTTTCTTATGATAAAATGATCACTTGCTCAATTTGGCATACAACCGAAGCTTCGTTAATACTTTCAACACCATCCTTAAATAATGATCATGCTCTTCTTATGACTTGGAATATATAAGCATGTCATCAAAAAAGACAATGACAAACTTGTCAGACACCATTCATTAAGCACAAGAAAACAACTGGTGCATTTGACAAACCAAATGGCACCACTATGAACTCATAATGACCATACCTTATCCTGAAGGAAGTCTTGCTGACATCTTTGTCTTTAATCCTTACCTGATGGTATCCTAACCTGAGATCTATCTTTGAAAATATCTTTGCATCCTTCAATTTATCAAAGAGGCCATCAATCCTTGGTAGAGGATACTTTTTCTTAATAGTCACTTTATTCAACCGTCTAAAGTCAATGCACAATATTAATGTCTCATATTTATTCTTCATGAACAAGATTGGGGCACCCAAGGTGACACACTTGGGAATATATATCGCTTCTTCATAATTTCTTCAAGCTTCATTTTCAACTCCTTCATCTCTGGTGTGCTCATTATGTAAGGAGTCTTTGACATTGGAGCTGCTCCAGGCATCAAATTTATAGAGAAATCAATATCTCTCTTTGGGGGTAGTCCTGGTACCTCCTTGAACACATCTTCAAAATCTTTCAGGACCACATGCTCTTCCAAATTTGGCACCTTAACTTGAGGTGTCTCTTCCATATGAGCTGCAAATATTTGACACTGTTTTCTATAACATTTCTTCCATTGCAATGCTGAAATTTCTCAGATGGTTTCTTCCATGGGAATTCCTTGCATTTTCCTTAGGTTCCCTTCCTCATCAAAGCAAGTGAATGTCTTGTTGTGATAGTATAGGATAGCATGATGTTGATCCAACCAATCCACCCGAATTACATAGTCAAAGGAACCTAAAGGAAAGATGTCCAAATCTTCCCTGGGGTTTAGTCCATTCATGTCCATAAGACATGAATTAACCATCTCATTAAATTTTCTTTTGTCTCTGGTAGCCAGTTGCACCAACAAAGTTTTTCCATTCTTGCTTTCTGGAAAATGAAAAATTTCCACCATCCTAGGATATATATAACTATGAATATCTCCTGAATCAATTAAAATAGAAATGGTCTGGTTGTTTATCATACCTTCCACTTCAATCATATGTGATTGATACTCTACTTGATTATTGTCCAGGGCTACATAGATACTTGGTACATTTCTTCTCATGTCCTCCACTGTTTCAACTTATTGTATGTTGTGAACAATTCTCAATTTTTCACTTCTGTGAGGACAATCTCTGAAAATATGATCCCATTTACGTCCCCAACATTGAATAGGTGGATTCCTTGGCCTTTGAACCTCTGTCTCAATCATTTGAGGTTATCTAGAAGTTGGTTTTACCTGAGGATTATTTCTGAATACTATTAGCTTAGATCCCTTCTTCCTCTGATCCATATTGAATTTATTTTTTTATTCCCAAGATTTGTGGAAAGTTGGCCTTGTTTTTTGTTGATCATATAGGAATTTATCTCTCCTTATGGTGTCCTCCAATGTCTTGGGATCATCATACTATATTTTTTCAGTGATGAATGATGGAAATCCACTTAAATACCTATGAATCTTAATTGTCTCATCCTTGATGAAAGAAACATAATTTAGTAATTCTAAAAATCTCCTTTCATATTGATCTATGGTCATACTCCCAAGCTTAAGTTCAAAAAACTCTTTCATTTTCTTGTCATATTATTTCTTAGCCAAGTATTTCTTCTCAAAATAATTATTGAATTCCCTCCATGTAACA
>SNQJ01S0028070.1:102807-123836 GCA_010110895.2 Picea sitchensis | reverse complement strand
TCTGGTCTAGATTTTGTCACATATAGTAGGTTGTCAATCATTGACCTATATTTCCTCTGATCTGTAGACTTCGAATCATCATCCTTGCTCAACTTGCAACTAGTTTGCATGGGAGTGATAACTGGTTTGCAATATTCCATTCCGAACCTCTTTAGCATTTCTCTTATATACTTGGTTTGAGAAATAAAAATTCCTTGGTTTCTTTGATGTATGTGAAGTCCCAAAAAGAAGGATATTTATCCAAGTAACACCATTTTAAATTCATTATGCATATCTTTTGGAAATTTATGGCTTAACCTATCATCATCACTACCAAAAATAATATCATCAACATAAACTTCAATTAATAAAATATTACCTTGACTTACCTTGATGTAGAAGTTGTTGTCTGCACTTCCTTTTCTGAACCCTGCCTATTGCAGATACTTATCAAGTCTAGAGTACCATGCTCTAGGATCCCGTTTTAGATCATACAAGGCCTTCTTTAATTTATACACATAATCTGTGTTATCTAACAACTTAAATCCTTCTGGTTTTTCAGTGTAGACTTCTTCTTCAAGTTCCCCATTCAAAAAAGGTGATTTTATGTCCATCTGATACACTTTAATATTTTTGGAGAATGCATAAGCTAAAATCAAATGGATTGCTTCCATTCTGGAAACTGGGGAAAAATGTCTCTTCAAAGTCGATTCCTTCAACCTGTGCATATAATTTACATACCAATGTAGCTTTGTTCCTTGTAACCTATCCATCTTCATTCAATTTATTCCTGAAAACCCATTTTGTGTTGATCACATTCTTATTCTTTGGTCTTGGAACCAATTCCCAAGTGTCATTTTTCTCTATTTGATCCAATTCTTCATCCATGGCCTTTTTCCAAAATTCATCCTTGTTGGCTTCTTAAAAACAATTTGGTTCAATTGTAGATAAGAGTGTTAGGTGTGTTTTTTTTGGTGAATTGATTCTTCTTCTAGTCTCATGTCCTTCATCTTTGTTTCCAATAATATGATCTGAAGGATTATTCTTCTATACTCGTTTATTGGGTGTCTTTGGAGAAACTTGTTGAATTTTCTCTTCTTCTTCTGTCAGATTCTCTTCATATTCCTCTTCTACTTATTTTTCATCTTCTGCTTCTTTTTCTAAAGGTTGTTTCATTGATTCATTTTCTTCCTTTGATTCTGGTCTACCTATTTCATTAATTGTTATGTTGATGCTTTCCACAACTTTGTTCAATCTTATATTGTAAAACTTGTATAATTTCCTTGTACTTGAGTAACCAACAAGTACTACTTTGTCCACGCGAGAGTCAAACTTTCCCATTCCGCCATATTCTCTTTTGATATATCATTTTCTTCCAAAAACTCTGAAGTGCTTTACATTTGTTGGTCTTCCTTTCCATAGTTCGTAAGGAGCTTTGTCAGTGTTTTCTCTAAGCATTACTCTGTTTTGAGTGTGAACTATTGTATGCACTTCCTGTGTCCAAAAAATATCTGTTAATTTTGAATCCATTAGCATTGTTCGATCCATTTCTTATACTATCATGTTCTCTCTTTGAACAACACCATTTTGTTGAGGTGTCCTAACAATGGAGAATTGCCTTTTTATTCCATGATTGTTGCAGTAGTCCATAAATTCCTTTGAGGTGAACTCTCCTCCATTATCATATCTCAAGCATTTGATTTTTGAATCTATTTCATTTTCAATCATTTCCTTGTAGATCTTGATGTTTTCAAAAGATTCTGACTTATTCTTGAGAAAGAAAACTACAACCATTCTTGTATAATCATTAACTAATAACATAAAGTAATTCTCACCTTTTAAGCCCTTTGTTTTAGTTGGTCCAAAGATATCAGTATGCACAAATTCCAGTAGTCTTGTCGTTGAATATTCCTTTAATTTGAACTTGGTCTTTGTTTTCTTTCCTTGTTGACAATGCTTGCATAAAGTGTTGGTTGGTTTCGTGATATGGGGCATTTCTTTGACTGCTTGTCTTTTGCTAACTTTCACAAGGTTATCAAAATGTATGTGACCCATTCTTATGTTCCATAGCCAACTTTCAACTTCCTTTCCTAGACCACACTTTTCATTTCCAATTTCACTTAACACATATATGTTTCTTGAAGTTCTTGCAGTTGTAGCGACCAATTTCCCTGAACCTTCTTCTCTTATCTCAAATGTTTTTGAATCAAAAGTAAATTTATGACAATGGTCACATAGTTGAATCAGACTTATAAGATTATGTTTCATATCTTATACTAGTAGAACATTTTCTTCCTTTTCATTCTTGTTCCCAATTCAGACTGTGTCTTTTTCAATGATTTTGGCTGAATCATCATTTTCGAAGGAGACTGATCCATCTCTTTCCTTTCAAAATGTAAGAAACTTGTCTCTATCACCTGTCATGTGTTTTGAACACCCAATGTCAACATACCAACCACATTTCATTTGCTCATCTTGTAGAGAGAGTGTGCATTCTTCATTGCTATATTGATCTTGCTTTCTTATCCATGTCCTTTTCTGTGGTCCATGTTTGTGAGTATTGTTATTCTATTGAGGTTCTTTAGGAAGGAATTTCATTCTTCACTCTTTGTCCACATGTCCAAAATTGTTTCATTTGTAAAATTCCACTTCATTGCTCAAAGATTCAAACTTGTTGTAACTTCTTCTATATGTTTCACTAGGCCTTCTTAGATAACCCCTTTGTGTATGACTCTCAAAGTAGTTATTGTTCTTGTTGTTAGCTCTGAAATTCAAAACTTTATGTCCAAAATTATTACATGCATAACATAAACCAAAAAATATAGTTTGATACCTGGGAGTTGAGGATATTTTGAAAGGAGGTTCTCTTGTGAATCCTTCTTCTTGTTGAGGCCTATCAGTCAGTTGTTGATTCTGAAATATGAATATTCTTAGTGGATAAGTGTCCCTGTAATCTTCCTTGTATATCTTCTTATCCCCTTTGATTGTTTTTGCATATGTTTCTTGCTCTCTTATTTTGGATCTTGATCCCTTTTCTGTCTGATTGTATCCAAGTCTGGTCTTGTCAAAATGAAATTTTTTACTGTTAATAATGTCATCCAAATCTTTTGGGCTATTCTGCATATTTTTCTTTTGAATATCCTTTCTTAATGTGACAATCTCCACTTCCAAGTTTCCAATGATCCTGTCCTTTTCTTCTAGTTGTTCTTTGAGTTGTTCTTCAATTATTTTATCTTCTTCTATTTGAACCTTCAATTTTGTGATCATTTGTTCTAGTTATTCAGTCTCTTCTTTCTTGTCTAGTTATGCTTGTAGTTTCTTTTTTTTCTTCTTTTCTCTTCTGATAACTTATGTGGCACACATTAATTTTTCTCGAAAGTTAACTTATGCCTCTTCAATTTCTTCATATTATTCTTTGGCTTCTTCATATTCTTCTTCAGAGTATTCTTTATCAAAGTCTTCTATTGCCATGAATAAAACTCTTCATGTCTCACTGTCACTGACTTCATCTTCATCTGATGATGAGGTGTCTTCTTTGGTGCATAAGATTTTCTTGAAAAAATTCTTTGTAGTTCTTTTGCCTTTATATCTTTGTTTTCATTTTGAATAACCTTCATCATTTCTCTTTTTATTATGAGGACATTTTTTAGAAAAATGACCAATACCATCACATTTAAAAAAAATTAAATGAATCTTACTCTATACCTTCCGTCAGTTCCCTTGTTTAGTCTTTTGACGAAGTTGGCCACTTCTTCATCATCTTCCGAGACATCATTGTTGCTGCTAAATTCTTCTTGTTGCTTTTGATTTGATCTTTTGGATGCTTTGAAGGCTGCTTCTTTTACATCTAGATTTTCCTGTTCAGTTCTCATTTCATATGCTGTGAAGATTCCAAGTAGTTCGTCCATGCTTATTGAGTTTAGATCTGATCTTTCTTCCAGTGTTGATATATTAGGGTTAAATCTCATAGGAAGAGATCTTAGTACCTTTTGAACAATTACAGATTCTTCAATTTCTTCTCCCAATCCTATGATTGTATTCATTATTTCATCGACTCGTAAGAATTAGGCTATAATATTGTCATCTTCCTTCATTTTTAGTTGTTCGAAATGGTCTCTATAAGTTTGAAGCTTTGCTTCTTTGACTTTTGTATCTCATTCATAAATATTTTGAAGCTTGTCTCAAATATCCTTAGCGGATTTACAATCTGCAACTTTGGTGAATACTGTATCACTGAGACCATTCAAAAGTGCATTTGTGGATTTGGGATTATTCTCACTGATTTTCATTGCTTTGTCATTTGTTGGTGGAACTATTGGTGTTGTGTACCCATCTACAATTGATTTCCAAACTTGAAATCCATGTGCCTATATATATGTCTTCATCCTTATGCTCCAAAAAGCATATTTTTGTCCATCAAACTGTGGTATTCCATTTTTATACAAGTTGGTACTCTCCATGATCTACCTTTCAGTGGCTAAACTGATTTCTGAATGAACCTTCTCTGAAACCAATTGTTGGATTACTAAGAGGGGGGGTGAATCAATAATAGTTCAATTGTATTCCTTTTATCCAAATTAATCCAAGTGTTATATCAATTTAGTATTATTATCAAATAATGAGCAATACAAAATGAACAATCAGACACATAAACAGTACACCAATGTTTTATGTGGAAACCCAAATTGGGAGAAACCACGAAAATGATTTTTCTCATATGTATTGAAGAATTACATTCATTGGAAGCTCAAACTTCCTTTATTTTCCAACTGCAACTGGAAGGAGGCTCCAACCCCCTATTTTCTCAGGCTACAACCTAAGGGAATATCCAACTCCCCAATTCTCTAGCTACAATCAGAAGGAGGATACAACCCCCTATATTCTCTGGCTACAACCGGAAGGTGGCTACAAGCACCTGTCCTTGCCCCATCCAACCTCTCTGAAGTAGAAGTAGAGTGATGGAATCACTATCAATCTGTCACTGTGAGATATATTGTTGTACACTTGTATCAACCTATACCACTGACCTGTATCCAATCTGTACAACTTCCTTGTAATCAATCTGTACCTAAACTGAACATGTATGTACAAAAATACAATAGGTACGCAACTTGTAATGTTGTGTCCCATGTATTTACGCACCTTATCTGTTGTGCATCCATATATGTACGCTACCAAACTATTATACAACCTGCGTATGCCTTTTGAAAACTAAGATTTCCTTTTCTTGAAAACTTTTGACCTTCTGTAACTTCTTTCACATAGATCTATAACTTGTCACTGTATCCAGACTGTAATTGTACCCTATGCATACATCCTCATATATAACCATTACTCAAGGAAAGTATGTCTCTCTCTAGTCATGTGTCATATAGGTATGTGTAATCATGAACAAGTACAATATCCCTGACATGATCTTAGTCATCAACCCCTTTCTGATATTCAGTCTCTCAATACATCAACTACTACACAAATACAAGATCTCAACCATGTACCATAAAAACCCCTAGCCATATGCCAAGAAATACAAGATGTGCCTCACAAGAAGTATCATTGATGAATATACTAACACTGTATTTCTATAGATCTTACTTATGCAAAATATCCCATGAAGCCACTAGTCTCTCTAGGGAGAATCCTCAAATATCCATTGCCATTCCTCTTGCATACATCAAAATCCAACTGTTCATAGAAATAAGACATATTGTTTGAACCAATGGATGGATATGATGTATCTGAGCACTTTAGACCTTCCTGGGAGCTTGATCTTAGAATCCAGAACCTATGCATCTTCATCTTCTCAGGTTTCCATGACTTTATCAACATGTATGCTCCCTATACACAGACAACTCGCGTATTGTATGTACCCTATACATAGAAATTCCACGTATACGCACCCTATACACAGACATCTTGTGTACGCACCAAAAATTAGGGTTTTGTGTAAATCCAAGAATTTCATCATCAACCCTTCATGCTACCTCAGACATTCACACTCCAGATGTATCCACAAGTATTTACAAGAAGATTTACACAAGAAAATAGATATACAATATGTACATGTGTGTATTTTATGAATGAACTTTGTCTCTTATTTATATCTTCATGTGGCCTTACACTTTCCTTATTTTAGGGCTTCTTCATTTAAAATAATTTCTTTTGCAAATCACTTTGACCCTTGGGGGATTCTATAAGACTTATGAGGGGTTCTCCAACTTCATATGGTCATAAATCTCTAACCGTGAGGATTTATGCGATGTTCCACATACCACTTGAAATGGCATGACAAGCACTATCCATATAGGATAGTTTCGCTAAAAAAAACATTTTCCTTCATCTCATTATTCCACAATTAAGCATGGGTTCTCTCACTCTGCAAAGCATCTTCCCATGAGGTCTTTCACCATAAGGCGACCACTTTGGAGTTCATCCATATTTACTTCTTATCAACCATGAAAAAACAATAATGAGTCATATTTACATCAAACAGTCTTGGGTCCATTACCGAAACCTTTGTGCTACAGGGATTTCTTCAAGGGTTGACATCAATGACAACCAACCTTAATCAACAGTTGATCCCACCACATGGATGACTTTCTCTTGAGTTGATAGATGTAAATTATGCCTTCTTCATGAGAAGAATAATTATGAAATTGAAAATAGTTTTTCATGCCCAACAACCATGTCTCTGCATCTTCATTCTTCTTGTGCTCACCATAAAATGTAGGAGTTTGGATTTTGTTCATTTCTCCTCATAGGTCATCCACCCTGGACCTCTTATTCTTCCTGTCAGGGGATGGAATTCAGTTGTTGTTTTCCTTCTGATTGAAATTCCTTATGGAGTGATGGTGATGTCTACTAACACTTCTTATTCTTATTTTCTCATCAAGAAACCCGTGACTTCTTTATTTGCTTGAGCCACTCTCCTTATCCAATTTATTTTCTATTCTATTCAAGCTCTGCATTAAATTCATGTTGAAGTCCTCTTGCTGCTCCTTGGCTCTCATAATCATTTCATTATCATCTTTATGGATTTGTAAGTTTTCTATAAATTTCTAATGGTCTCTACCATGTTCATGTTTTCATTCGTTCCTTCTCCATGTCCATCGGAGTTGGTTCCTTCAATTCCCAAATGGACATCCATCCCTCTGATCTCATCCTCCTAGCTATGATTCCCCTATGCATCTTCTATTTTTCAGGATTTTGTGTTGATCCTGCTCTGATGTAGTTGTTGGTAACTCTGCAAAAATATTGTATCCAACAAAACTATGTCAAGCTAACTAACTCAACAATTTCATGAAAAATATGAACCATTCTGCTTCAATAATATATCATAATTATTTCTTCTGATTTTCTGAAAAATTGAATGCTGAGATCAATTTTTTGGGTGAATAATTATATTCTACTATTGAATACCTTTCCAACGCCTTCTCCAATTCTCAATTCTGAGTCTTGAGCATAAATTTATGGTTATTTGAAAATTGCCCATTAATTTTTATGTTCACACTTCAACTAGACACAAATCTGAGTTGTACTTATGCATTTTTGCACCTACTCCATTGGATTTTTCAGAGGATCTTAATTGGGTTTCTTCATAGACATATTCTGGACACTTTGTCGAAGTTTCACCTTTTTCTCAATTCCAAGCTGCTAGTTACAGCCTGCTGAAGTTCTAGGCCAATTTGTGTTTTTGGTGTGGAATGCTACAAGTACCTCCTTTTCCATTTTAAACATTTTTAGCATGCCCAGAATTCAATTAAGCCTAGGACTGTCTTCTATGGTTCAATATATTTCCATTGAATGCTTATTCACCTCAATATGATTCCAGAGAAGAAAGTTATGGCTCTTTGAATTTAGTTGGGTCATAAAATTTACCCTCCATTGTTTGTGTTATAACTTTCTCATAAAAGCTTTGTTCGATGAACAATTTACACCATTAGAAAGCTCTCTCCGAGTTCTTTTATTTGACCTGCAAACATAAGGTATAGTATGTTCTCGTAGTTTTTGAGTACCTTAAAATGCTCTTAAGGGCCTAAAAAATGCACTTTAAAAAGATGGCGTTCAAATAGTATAAAACGTCACAAAAAATCGTTGGTTTTTTGTTGTTGTTCACCCTCCAAACAATTTGGCGTGCACAATTTTCAATGTAAACCATGCTCCATGCGCTTATAACCATTGTGCATCATTTCTCTATCAAATCAACAACTGGTGCGCACTACTTTTGTGCCGCGCGTCAATGTCCATTGCGCGTAGTTTTGGTTCTTGCACTATTACCTGTTGCGTGCCATTAACTAAACTGTCGCGTGACAAAAAATACCCACATTGCCCGCACAACAACCAAACTCGTCTGCACTTTACCAATACTATGCACACCATGCGCACAATTATTATGTGTGTGCACAACGTGCGCAACATATTATGCATATGCACACCACACAATGCTAAATTTAGAGTGTGCACCCGCACACCAACATTTTTCTGCACGGTTCCAAAATTTAGCGCACGCACTCGTACACCAACATTTTTCTGCACGGTGGAAAAATTTAGTGCACGTACCCACACACCAACATTTTTCCACGCGGTATGAAAATTTAGTGCGCGCATCCGCACACCAACCTTTTTCTGCGCGGCGCCAAAATTTAGTGCACACACCAGCACACCAATATTTTTTTGTGTAGTGCCCAATTTTTACATATCACAAGCATTTTACTGTGCAACATGCATTTTTAGTGTGCCCACCTACGCACATTCATTTTTATGCATATTTGTATGCATATACATTCATTGGGGCTTTTGCTTAACTTTTTCCCCATTTCTTCCATAGACATTTTGCAACTATGAAATTTGTTCAATTTCACCCCGATAACACCAGGTCAAACTTTGCAACAAAAAATCACTACAGTTTGACATTTTTGGAACGAATTGTTCCCAAACTCAAGTCACGAATTGAGAATTTTAATTGCTAATATCGCTCTAACTACCATGGCTTCACTGTAACTTCAAATTCGATAAATTCCAGGTCTAAATTTGCTAGAACATATATTAAGTCAAGAATATCTCACCACATGGCCGAATTTCTCAATTTTCCCATGAATTTAACAACAGAAATTGGGGCTTTCGCTGAATTCCACGCAATTGTTGTTACTTTTTACCATGGACGCTCTGTATCTGAAAATTTGACCACTACGAAATAATTCCTCTATGAAATTTCACTTCAACCCAACTTTCTCAGCCCATCCAGGCTCAGTTTGTAAAATTGAAGCTCTGATACCATATTGTAACATCCTCAACCACCCACGTCGAGGCATGCTACATGAGAGAACTCTTTCATTCTCTGCTCAACATATTGTTATAACCCTAAATTGCACCACACATGCTTACCTGGCATCAGTCCAACTCATATCCCTTCATTGCCAAAACATCTGCTGAACAACTCTTTGGAAATCCTCTTGGGTCAAGGCCCACGCGCCCTAACCCATTATTGCATGTGTGTGCACGCTGGCTGGCTCACTACAGCCCGCATGTACCTAACAAAGCACGAAAAGAGGAAAGTTGTCGAAGGAACAAAAAGCTATGGGTCAGTTAACTGAAACTCCCAGCCATGCATGGTCGAGGGTTCGTCCAAAACCCTAGCTCTTTCTAGCCTATAAAAGAAGGGGTAGGGGTACCATTTGGGCTCTTCTAGCCTATAAAAAGAAGTGGGGTAGGGGTACCATTTGAGTTGGAGGAGGAAAAAATATAGCGAAGAAACTCTGCCCATTTACATAATCCATTGTCCCAACCCTTTAGCCTTTCCTCATGCCAAAGGAGATTTAACGCAAAGCAGTTGGAGGACAGAAGAAGAGGAGCCCAGGATCAGGTTCATGGAGCGGTGGCCGGTCTCAGCTTTGATTGTCAGTTGATTCATTTTTTATTAATGAAAATAATACTTTTCCCATCCCAATGCATGAGTTATCTATGATTCGATGAATTTATGCTTGATTTCTAACCCTTGATTAGAGAAGTAGCATGCATGCATAGTTGTTATTTGTCTTGATTGCAGGTTATCTGTGGAAGGAGCAGCGCAAGCAAGTGGTCAAAGCGCAACGGAGGATCTACATTGAACGCCGGTAAAAAGGCTAGTGGTTCTCTTCATGCATTTACTGTGAAAGAGGGGTTTTAATCTTGGGTTGTAGGTTAAAAGTAATTTATTTTCGGTCAAAATATGCATGCAAGTCTGACCCTAGTTTGCTAGTCCGTAGGGTATTTTTCCCAACAACACATACTGTAACATACCCAACATCCAATTGAGCTATGCCACATAAATTTTTCCAACTGCATGCAATTAAAACATATACACACAGAACTCTTGCAGAACATTATATTTGAAACGTAAAAAAATAAATACATTTTGTAAATGAACGGATTCATGCTGAAATAATAGTAAACATATAAATCTAACATATACAAGCAATACCCATAAATATAAATATAGTTATAACCACACATAAGATAAACCCCTAAAAATACACAAATAAATAATAATGCAGCATGTAATTTTATCACACAGTTGACACTTATCTTGGTAAGAATATCACCAACTGTGTGCAGACCTTCCATAAAACTCCTAGCCTTAGACCACACTTCTCATCACTCTCAGCAGTGGGCCACCCCCAAGTATTATGCTCGCATTGCATCCTCATTCTCTCAAGTAGCGTCCTTAGGTGATAGAAGTTGAATTTTGCAGTATGAGATACTACCTTGCGACACTATTTAGGTGGAACAGTAGTCAAAACTACCTCTGGTATTATGTAGAGATGACCCCCTAGAGAAATGATGCAAGAGCATCTCTCCACATTAGCCAGCCAGCCAGTCAGCCCACATCAGTGCACGCATTCAATGGGAAGAGGCCCAACCTCATTGAAAATTTGAAATTGAATGTAATTAATGTTGTAGGTTATTGAGCCATGGAGTCATGCCTTTGCACAGGCATTAGAGTAGATAGGCTTGAATGTTTGTAAGGCTAAGATCTAGATCGGTTTCTGGACTAGACAATCCATTCAATGTAATTGAATAGGGTAGGTGAGATTGGAGGGAAGAACTCAAAGAGCCCCCTCATGTAAAAGATCAAGAGACCTTCTTTGTATTATGACAGAGAGATTAGAGAAGCAGAGACATTGGAGAAGGATCCGAGACTCTGTTAAAGTTCATGCTCAGAAGACCTTTGTAAAGAGGCATTTTATTAATACAAACAGAAGCAGTTTTTCCTACAAGTATTTCTGTGTTGAATGAATGTCTATGTGTGTTCTTTATATGTTGTAGATGTATGTTAGGTATGCATTTGCAGGGGTTGTTTGATTTCAGGGTTAGAGGTCTTTGAGGCTTCACACCAAGAGGGTGTGACAGAACACTATAGGTTCTGTACGTCATGCATAGGGATGCATTTTTGAATTCTACGGGTTCAGACAAATGCATGCTAGGAGGGAACAGTAGCTGAAATCATCAATTCAGAGGAAGACCTCAAGGTTAATGAACACCTTGGAGGCAGGACTGTGTAGAGGAAGACACAATACGGAGACAGAATCTCTGAGGAGTTCTATAAGGCTCTTCAAGGAGGGCATTGAGCACATGTACAAAATGCATAGAAGAACTCTTTTGTGAGTTCTATAGAGCTCTTCCAAGTGGGCATTGAGCATATGCATAGGGTTGTTGAACACCCTACAGACTCAACAAGAGGTTTCTTGAATGAAGGAGTGCCAAGAGGGCATCAGATTCTCTATCTAAAGGAGAGGAAAAAGGATAAATTCCTTAGAGGTCGAAGCTACGGAAAATATCAGAAGAGATAGCACCTTTGTGCATGCAGAGACTCTGCAGAGAAGCGCATGAGCTGAAGAGTCCTTTGAGGATTCGAGAGTAAAACTCAGGAGGAGTAGCGTTTTTATGTACGCAAGCGAGACTCAAGGTAAAGAGTTCGTAGAGGAGAGGAGCAAAGGTTGAGGCCTTTTTCACTTGGATAATTCTTCCAAGTCAGGAAGAAAATGCATAAGCTCAGAAGGAGGCACAAAAGCCATTAGATTAGGCTGAGGAAGAAATCTAGACTGTTGGATTTCCATGTCCAGGGAGCAACATAGGAGGCATGCACAGAAGGAGCAGTTGTGAGCCATTGGATATCACATGGATCACCAGTAGCCATCGGATTGATCGGAAGCTACACAGGGTTTAATCCTTAAATGTGCAGAGTAGAGGAGAGAAGTCCCAAAACAGACATGGATATCAAAGTTCCAGACTTTGGGATTTCAGAGGTCCTGATGACGATAGATCAGGATACTCCATGGTGAAAATCCTGAAATAGATATGATCATCCATCTGAGGAGGACATGTGTCGTGAGATCACCCATTTCAGGGATTCAGACACCAGGAAACACAGAGGGGATTCTTTTGACTTCACACCTAGCAAAGTCATGAAATGATCTAGACCGTCCATCCATGGAGGACACATGGCGGAGATCGAGAGTCCATCGGGATTTTAGAAATTGAGAATTCAAGTGTCCCGTTGACAAGAGGTTGGGCTCTTCTATTGATAAATACCGAAAGGATCTGAGCCATTGGATCAAGAGGGGCTTAAGGCCATTGATCTACTCAGAAGAGGGGAACCCAGGATTCAGGATTTTGACATTTCAAAATTTGGGAATTCAGGAGTTCCGAGGACAAAGGGTCCAGACATTTCGGTGTTCTGAAACTCGAAATTCATGGTCATGTGTAGGAGACCATGAGCAGGGAAGAAGGACCTGTGGATCGAATAATTTGATATTTCAGTAGGGAATCAAAAGAGATGCTTCGGCTCAAGAGAGTTAAAGAACGATCCTTAGACTGGGATGTCAAGTGTAGGACCTGTCGAGGTAGGGTCTTTGGTGGTGCGTCATCAAGTTTTGGTATCAGAGACAGAATCTTGTCTATGGATTTCAGCCAAGGGAAGCTGGAGGTGAAAGAGCACTCTGATAGACATCAAGTTTTGGTATCATGGATTGTATCTTGTTTGTAGATTTCAGGCAAGGGAATATGGAGGTGAAAGAGCACTCTGATACACATCAATTTTTGGTATCAAAGCTTGAATCTTGTCTATAGATTTCAGGCAAGGGAAGCTAGAGGTGAAAGAGCACTCTGATACACATCAAATTTTGGTATTAGAGCGAGAAATTTGTTTGTATATTTCAGGCAGAGAGAAGGCAAAGGAAGACAAAGCATTGGAGACTCTGTGATGATTATTTGCAGGTAGGCAACAATCAAGAAGACAGTCAGGAGGAATGTAGGAGAAGCTGAAACACTCGGGTGCAGAGTGACAGTAGTAGATTTTCCAGGAGGGTAGATAGATAACAAGATGGCTATTGAAGGCCGTAGATATGCTGGAAGGAAATACCTAGAGCTAATGAGAAAAGAAGAAATAGATGAATATCTCACTAATATAAGGGTAGAGATAGAAAATCTTATATTGCAGATGCAGCAGAATGCCAAGTCGCGATGGGTATATGAATGGCCCATGAGGAAGCCGAAGGTAACATGGCCAGTCAAGGAGTTGATGGCTAGACAACAGTGTATGATATTAAGAGGATGGTTGAGGCATGTTGAAAACCTCGACGAACCTGAGGAGATGGTTCAGGTATGTGAACTAGAGACTGGGAAAAATCTCAGTGATGCTAAGGATGAATTGGGATCGAATGAAGTTCTCAAGGACTACCAGGAAGTCAGCCTAGAAATTCCCAATTGCCAGGAGGGAAAGGAGTTGAGGTCATTGTGGGATCTCATGAACTATCATTAGGACAGCCAGGGACTTTCACATTACCAGGCGAACAATGAAACAAGGTCACTATGAGATCTCATGGATTGCCAGGAGGGCAGCAGGAAAATCCCAAATTGCCAGGTGGCCATGGGAACATAAATGAGGCTATCTAAGATTCTCATGGACTTAGAGGTGAGTTCGAATAAACCTAAGGAGCTGACAGAGAAGGTGAGCTCAGAGAAGAGTTTGAATCAGACAGAGAAGGAAGATCGAAGGAATCTTCTAATGATTGGGGGAATTGAAATATTCCTACCACTTAGCCCAGAGGAGGCAGAGATCTGTGTTGCAGATGAAGTAGCAACAACAGGAGAAAGATAGCCAGCTATGACTGTTAGGGAAGAAGAATTGGAGAAGACATTATAGACTACCCAAACAGAGGATGATTAGCATTATGAGGAGTGGCTCAATATTTTCAGCCAGGAAGCTGAAAAGACTGGAACATTGGAGCATACAGAAGCTGAAGAAGAAGAGGCATACAACATGAGCTTTGTTGATCTGTGTGACTAGATTGAATCCCTAGAGAGAAGAGTGATAGTGAAGAGATTTCATTTCCAACAAGTGAGGTTGGAAGAAGATGAAGATGACATGGGAGATCATTGTGATCTGTCCATCTACAGAAAAATTTTGCAGCAGAGGAGACTACATGCACAGGGCCAGCCACTGGAGCAGCTGAAAAAAGTGATGAAGGAGATCAGGGAGCTGATTTTGGGATCAACAAAGACTACCAGCAAGGATAAGGTGGGTAGAAAAGAAGTAGCAGCAGTGCAACAACATAAGAAACAACAACAGCAGAGAGATGGGGCAAGGAGGCTCCAGAAATTTGTTTGGGATCCAGGAGGATTTCAACAGCTGAGATGGGAATCTCACGAGCAGGATCTCATAAATTTTACAAAAACTTGATGACAGACCACCGAAGACCCTGCCTCGACAGGTCCTGTGCCTGACCTCCCGGTCTAAGGATCATTCTTTAACTCTCTTGAGCCGAAGCAACTCTTTTGATTCCCTGCTGGAATATCCAATTATTCGATCCACATGTCCTTCTTCCCTACTCACGATATTCTGCGCACGACCATGAATTTTGGGTTTTGGAACACCAAAATTTCTGGACCCTTTGTCCTCGGAAATCCTGAATTCCTGAATTCTGAAATGCCAAAATACCAAATCCTGGGTTCCCCTCTTCTGAGCAGATTAATGGCCCTAAGCCCCTCTTGATCCAATGACTCAGATGATTTCTGGATCTATGAATATGAGAGCCCGACCTCTTGTCAACGGGGCTCCCGAATTCTTGATTTTCGAAATCCTGATGGAGTCTTGAACTCTACCATGTGTCCTCCACGTATGGATGGTCCATATCATTTCGGGAATTTTCCAGGTGCAAAGTCAAAATAATCCCCTTTGTGTTTCTCGGTGTCTGAATCCCCAAAATTGGGGATCTCATGACACGTGTCCTCCTCATATGGATGACTCAGATCTATTTTAGGACTCTCACCATGGAGTGTCCCGATCTCTTGTCATCACGACCTCCAAAATCTCGAAGTTCAAAATTTTGATATCCAAGCCTGTTTCAGGACTTCTCTCCTCTTCTCTACGTGTTTAAGGATTAAACCTTGTCCAACTTCTGATCAATCCGATGGTGATCGGTGATCCGCGTGAGATACAATGGCTCACAACTGGTCCTATTATGCATGCCTCCTACACTGCTCCCTGGACATGGAAATCCAATAGTCCAGATTTCTTCCTCAGCCTGATCTGATGACTACTGTTCCTCCTTCTGAGCTTACGTGTTTTCTTCCTGACTTGGAAGAATTCTCCAAGTGCAAAAGACCTCAACCTTTGCTTCTCTCCTCTGAAAACTCTTTACCTTGAGTCTCGCCTGCGTACATAAAAATGCTACTCCTCCTGATATTTACTCTCGAATCCTCAAAGGACTCTTCAACTCCTGTGCTTCTCTGTAGAGTCTCTGCATGCATGAAGGTGTTATTTCTTTTGAGATTTTCCATAGCTTCAACCTCTAAGGAATTTATCCTTTTTCCTCTCCTTCAAATGGAAAATCTGATGCCCTCCTGGCACTCCTTCGCTCAAGCAACCTCTTGTTGAGTCTGCAGGGTGTTCAACAAACCTGTGCATATGCTCAATGCCCACTTGGTAGAGCTCTACAGAACTCACAACAGAGTTCTTTTGTGCACTCTGTTCCTGTGCTCAATGCCCTCCTGGTAGAGCCTTACATAACTCCTCATATATTTTGTCTCCTTACTGTGTCTTCCTCTACATAGTCCTACCTCCAAGGTGTTCAACAACCTTGAGGTCTTCCTCTGAATTGATGATTTCAGCTACTGTGCCCTCTTGGCACACCTTTGTCTGAACCTGCAGAATTCAGAAATGCATCCCTATGCATGGCTTACAAAACCTGCAGTGTTCTGTCACACCCTCCTGGTGTGAAGCCTCAAAGACCTCTAACACTAAAATCAAACAACCCCTACAAATGCATACCTAACATACATCTACAACATATAAAGAACACACATAGACATTCATTCAACACAGAAATACTTGCAGGAAAAACTATTTCTGTTTGTATTAATAAAATGCCTCTTTACAATGGTGTTCTGAGCACGAACTTTAATAGAGTCTTAGCTCCTTCTCCACTCTCTCTGCTTCTCTAATCTCTCTATCATAATACAAAGAAGGTCTCTCAATCTTTTACATGAGGGGGATCTTTGAGCTCTTCCCTCCAATCTCACCTACCCTATTCAATTACATTGAATGGGTTGTCTAGTCTAGAATTGGATCTAGATCTTAGCCTTAGAAACATTCAAGGCTATCTACTCTAATGGATGTGCAAAGGCACGACTCCATGGCTCAACAACCCACAACAGTAATTACATTCAATTTCAAATTTTCAATGAGGTTGCGCCTCTTCCCATTGAATGCGTGCGTTGACATGGGCTGGTTGGTCGGGTGGGTGATGTGGAGAGATTCACCTAGATCATTTCTCTGGGGGGTCATCTCTACAGAATACCAGAGGTAGTTTTAACTACTGTTCCACCTAAATAGTGTCACAAGGTAGTATCTCATACTGCAAAATTCAACTTCTATCACCTAAGGACACTACTTGAGAGCATGAGGATGCAATGCAAGCAAAATACCCCATCTTTTTGAGGATTTTTGAAATTTTGTTGTATATGTGTACATAATGCACCAAGGACAGTGCATAAGTAAGGGGAGGGGATTGTAATATCCCTAGGTTGAACCCAATTGTCATGTAAATGAAAATGTACTTAAGTTTGTGAGCTAGTTGATATCATTTTTGTAAGCACCTTTCATGGCATAGTGCACACATGTACTATGCAGTAAAATTATGGAGTGTGAACATTTTAGGATACCGCACGCATCATCTTAAGTGAATGTGAAATTGAGGAAAGAAATCCTTTGTGTATATGTTTTATTTTATAGGATGGTGAGCCAGTTATTATAATCTAGGAGGATTATGTTTGTATTAGGGAAGAGAGCCTAGATGTTAAAGGCCAATGCACCTATTCTTGTATATGTCTCATCATTAATATAAAATACAACGTTGCACGTAGAATGACCATGATAAAAGAGTATGGGGGACTAAAATCCACTAGTTAGGGAAAGGGTGGGGGATAAAACTTAAGGAAAAGGGGATAATCTAGGGAGATTAATCCAAAAAGGAATATTATATTAATATTTCTTAAAGTATAAAGTATGGATAATTATTTTATCCTAAGTTCTAAAGATGGGGACAAGTGGACCAAAGTTGCTCCCAACATGACAAGTGCCAATTTGGGAACATGCATACATATTTTTTGGACTTAGTTCATTTATGGCATTTTGACAAACATTCCTTCCAATATTGGATCATCCATTCAGCCATTCCAAGAGAATTGACTCACTCAGTCAGTTGTCCTTCGTACCTTCATGTTACGGTACCTGAGCCTATATATGTATCCATACCTAGTTGTGTAGTTGGTTACCTTAGGATTTGGACCGAAGAAGTGTGTTGTCAGGCCCGTGGGATATTGAAGAGGTGGGTTTTTAGGCTCGTCGGATATTGAAGAAGTAGGTTGTCAGTCCCATGAGAATTTTCTCTCTGGATGAGAGAATTTCTCGAAATTGATTTCCTGAAGGTGCTAAACTGCAGCTATAGTTCTCTGAGGCTTCCTTTCCGGCATGTTGTTGAAGCCCAGAAAGGATGTTGGGCAGCCGAAGGACTATTGATAAGAGAAGGGGAACACTTTCTGGGATGGGACATGCATGTGGGGAATGAGGGACCATAGGTTGTTAGTTTGAGTTGGCACCTATGACAGAGTCTTTCCTGTTGTTTGTGAACCATTATCTTGGTTAGGAATCCCTTTACCCGGGTGGAGTTTAGTCCCAAATCGGGGGTGACCCACTTTTGAGAGTGATGAGCAGTGTGGTCTAAGGCTAGGAGGCTTATGGAAGGTCTACACACAGTTGGTGATATTCTTACCAAGATAAGTGTCAACTGTGTGATAAAATTACATGCTGCATTATTATTTATGTGTGTATTTTTAGGGGTTTATCTTATGTTTGGTTATAACTATCTTTATATTTATGGGTATTTCTTGTATATGTTAGATTTATATGTTTACTATTATTTCAGCATGAATCCATTCATTTAAGAAATATATTTATTTTTTTATAATTTATGTATAATGTTCTGCAAGAGTTCTATGTGTATATGTTTTAATTGCATGCAGTTGGAAAAATTTATGTGGCATAGCTCAGTTGTATGTTGGGTATGTTACAGTATGTTGAGTAGAGAATGAAAGAGTTCTCTCATGTAGCATGCCTCAACGTGGTAGGTTGAGGATGTTACAATATGGTATCAGAGCTTCAATTTTACAAACTAAGCCTGGATGGGCCGAGAAAGTTGAGTTGAAGCAAAATTTCATAGGTAGGCATTGAAGGATGTGGGAAAAATTCTCCATCATTTCATCCCTTTATCGCATGAGAGCTTGCCCAAGAAATAGATTTATAGGATCGTCTTCTTAGTCATTTTTATTTTCTTCTGGCATCGAGGGTTTCTTGGGAGTGCAAGAGAGATTTTCTTAAAGAGAGACAAGCTCGAGACCCAACTTTCTATACTTGGACCTCGTCAGGGACATGCACTAAAAAAATGATCAAGAGAAGCCTGCTCTGATACCACTGATCCAGATTATTTTCGGCACGAAATGAGAGCAGAAATATAATAAAGAAATTCACAGATATATCGCATATATCCAATAATATAATAGAAATGTATTAGAGATGAAACCATAAACACAAAGATACAGTAATACATGATTTATATTAATGAAAGAAATGTATAGAGACTGTAAAAATATAGAGTGAAAGACTCGCTAGAATGGTGGCACCTTATCTTTGAGAAGAGATGTGACAACTACTCGCATTCACAAGAACATTATTACAATGTGGCTTTGAAGGACTTTTTACAATAAAAAGGAATTCCCAAAACCCTATACATCCAAAAACCTAACCCTAGGAGATAAAGCGCCAAAATCCATGTGGGCCCCATTTGGGTAAGTTAGTACATTAACTTCCCGGGGTCGTAACTTTTGCATACGATCTTTGTTTTAGGTGCATGATAGCCTCTTGGAAAAGTATCTTCAAGGAGATTAATTTTGGGGGAAATATTGAAGGAACTTCCATATTTCTTCCCATTTTCCCAAAAATTTTGTTTAGGGCCTCAAAATGGCCCTGGAAGTTAAAAATCGCTAAAAATACTAAATTACCAAAATTACCAGAAATCTGTTTTGAGCCAGTTGAAAAAGGTTTGTGGCCACTAGTATCCACCTGGATCATTATGACCATATCAGATCCATTGGATATTTACAATCCCTATGGCTCGATTCTGGAGCTGTTTGATTTTCTGGTCCAAAATGCATACCAGATGCACTTGGAAAGCACCTTCTTACTCCACCTGAATCACATTCCAATCAATAACATGATTAACATCAGGTCTATATTTATTTAGCAATGATACATGGAATACATTATGAAAAAAGATTGATGTAAGAAATGGAATCATATAATCCACTGGATGAATCCTCTCTATGATTTCAAATGACCCACAATAGTGAGCTGCCAACTTTGAACAATTTCCCAACTTCAGGGAACTTCTGTTGGATTTCACTTTAAAAAATACATGATCTCCCACTTCAAATTCCCTTTGAGTTCTTCCCTTATCATCATATCTTTTCTTCCTATCTTGGGCAGCCTTTAAATTTTGTTTTGTTTTCAACATTTGCTCCTCCATTTCCTTGAGTAAATTTGGCCCAACCACTACTCTATCTGCTAGGTTATCCCAACTTACTGGTGTGTTGCACTTTCTTCCATAAAGTTCCTCAAATGGGTTCATCTTTAGAGATGTTTGGTACCCATTGTTTTAATAAAACTCTACTAAGTGTAGGTAGTATTCCCATTTTGATGGTTTATCCATCACACACATCCTCAACATATCCTCAATCACTTGATTCAACCTCTTTGTTTGTCCATCTGCTTCTGGATGATAAGCTATGCTATAATTCAAATTTGTTCCAAATCCATTAAATAATCCCTTCCAAAAATTTGAGGTAAATTTTGGATCTCTGTCAGACACAATTGTCTTGGGTATGTAAATGTGTTGACCTGCACATAATAGATCTAGATAAACAATTATACACACATTTGCAGAGAGAATTGGAAAAAGAAGAAGAAGGAGAGAAAGAATGGAAATAATTCTCATTAACCATTATGAATAATGAATAATTTACACATGATATACTCTGTATAACTCAATGAGTTCAACTTGAGGTGAACCAAGTTTCCATAGTGGTAATATAGAGTGATCTAGACACACACCAGCAGTTACGGGAGTGAACTACCACCTATTCTAGTCTCTCAGGTAGTTACGAGAGTGAAGTGCCACCTACTTGAGTTAACTAGTCAACTAGTCTTCAGTTAACTGAATGAACATAAAGTAGTGAGGAGTTAACTCAAGGAATCAAGGCTAATGTGCCACTTTGGTGATGATACCAAGTCAAGGTCAAATTTTCATGGTGATGATTCCAATGTTGCATGGTGATGATCCCAATGCAACATCTAAACTCAACTCAACTAGTCAAACTGAAGTGTGAACTGAAAGAGAATATTCTCCAGGTGGAATATTCTCTCCTAAAATATAGGAGACTGGATAATGACTAATTATGAC
>SNQJ01S0028070.1:76456-102757 GCA_010110895.2 Picea sitchensis | reverse complement strand
TGAAAATAAAGTGAGGAAAGAGGGAAAACCTCATGGGAAAAATCCCCCCTCAAGGTACAATGTATGTAAAAAGAAGAACTATAGTTGCTAGGCAACTGTGTCCTTCACTCCAAGACGACCTCGTAGAGAATGGAATTTCTGCTCAGTGAAGGTCTTGGTGAAAATGTTGGCCATCCGTACTACTGAAGGACAGAATGTAAGTTGATGATCCCCTCGTGTACTAAGTCTCGGATGTAGTGCATGTGGATCTTGATGTGCTTCGTTCACTGCATCTGAACTGGATCTCTGCAGAACTTCAGAGTGCTCTGGTTGTCACACCAGATGACAATCGGCCGGTGAAACTGAATGCCCAACTCAATGAGAAAATGTTGTAGCCACATATCCTGAATGGTTATGTTAACTACCCCTCTGTACTCTACCTCGGTTGAAGATAGAGAAATGGTAGATTGCTTCTTGCTCGACCAACACATAGGCCCAAAACCAAGACTGAGTGAGTAACTAGATGTGGACTTGTGATCAATGCTATCGCCAGCCCAATTAGAATCAGTAAAACCAATGAGATCTAATGTAAATTCTACTGCATAATGAATCCCAATGGTGATGGTGCCCTGTATGTATCGAAGGATATCCTTTGCAGCTTTCTATAGTAGCTCATGCAACTCCTGCATGAACTTGGAAATTGCGCCAACTACATATGAGAGTTCTGGTCTGGAGTGTGTGAGATACAACAAGCTCCCCACTAGCTATCGAAACAGACTTGCAGTCTGTCATGTGAAATATCTCAAGGATATCTTGTGCATACTTGGCTTGAGACAGTTTGATGCCTGATGCATCCTGACTGATCTAAAGTCCAAGGAAGAAGTGTAGTGGACCCATGTCCATCATCAAAAACCTGTCATGAAGAATCCTCTTGACTGCAGCTATCACTGAAGTTGAGAAACCGATGATCAACAAATCATCCACATACAGAACTAAAAGTAGAAGTGAATCAACCGTCCTGAGCATGTATACATTTGGGTCTTTTTTTACAATGTACAAAGTTTTGTGACAATATGTAGGAGTCTATATTGGCATACCATGCCCTCGGAGCCTACTTGAGGCCATAAAGTGACTTCTTCAGTCGACAGACCATAGATGAGTCCTGCATAAATCATTGGGGATGCTCCATGTAGATCTACTTAGAGAGATCACCATGAAGAAATGCATTCTTCACATCCATCTGATGGACTTCCCATCCCTTGGTTGTCGTAATGGAAAGGGCCAATCGAATGGAATGCATCTTCACTACTGGAGTGAAGGTCTCATCATAGTCAATACCATGAACCTACAGAAAGCATTTGGTGACAAGCCTAGCTTTGTATCTATTGTGCTCTTGGTCCTGTAGACCCATTTTCATCTAACAAGTTTCTTCCCAAAAGGAAGGGGAACCAGATCCCAAGTCTGGTTCTCGAGGAGGGAGTTGTACTCCTCCTGCATGGCATATTCCTAGAAGGGATTTCCAACGGCCTCACCATAAGACTGTGGATTTGAATATTGAACTAAGAAAATATGCCTAGAAGGCAATGGTTCAGTGGAAGTGAGTGAAATAGGAGGCTCCTCGAAATTAGATCGAGTCCTCCTAGTATCGGTTTGATCACCAACGATATCCCCTACATCCTGAAGAGTAGTTTATGCCCACTTGGGCCTCTGTTTTGGCTCTGCAATTGCATCTGGATGCTCTGACTCTCCATCTGACTATACTAACTCTGAATATAAATTGTTTGATTCCTCTGAATCAAAACTCTCATCTGAAGAAGAGTCAGCATGTTCATGCTCATCATCTTAGACAGGTGAAATAGTGAAGGTGTCTGCATGCGACAGTTGAGGTACATGCAAGACACTTTCCTCGAATTGGACACGACGCTCAATGGTGAGTTGGTCTGAGGAAATATCAATAAGTTGATATCCCTTCACACCATCAAGGTATCCAACAAAAATGCACTCAGTTTTCTGTGGATCAAGTGCCTTCCTCTTTTCAGAGGGAATCCGAGCCCATGCACGTGAACCAAAAATGTGAAAGTGGGCCACTTCTAGTTTGAGGCTACTCCAAGCCTCATAGGGGGTCTTATCCTTGACATATCTATGAGGAGATATGTTTTGGATGTATGTTTCATAGTTAAGTGCTTCGGCCCATAGTCTCTGTGGTAGTGAATTTGCATGCAACATGCAAGATGCCATCTCCTTTAGATATCTATTTTTCTGCTCAACAACCCCATTTTTCTGCAGAGTGTAGGGAACTATATGTTGCAACTGAATCCCTTCCTCATGGAAAATATTATGAATGTCATGATTCAAATAATCTCCCCTGTTATCAATTCAAAGGACTCTGATCTTCTTTCCGGACTATGTCGCAACCAAGGCTTTGAAATCTTTGAGGTGTTGAAAGACCTCAAATTTTTTCCTGAGAAATTAGATCCAAGTAAAATGTGAGAAATCATCAACAAAAATGAGAACAAACCTCACTTTTTTGATCGATGGATGTGGAAAAGGACCCATGAGGTAACTGTGGATCAGATCTAAAGGTGCGAAAGCTCGCTGAGATTTTCCTTTGTTGAACTTCTCTTGAGGGTGTTTTCCAAGAACACATCCCTCACATACTCCCTTGGAGAAATGGATGTTCGGTAGACCATCAACTAATCTGTGCTTGCTAAGTTGTTGCATTTATCTAAAATTCAAATGTCCAAACCTTTCATGCCATATCCTACTACTTTCATCAGCATGAGCAAGCAGTTAAGCAGAATCAGGTTCAATGAATTCATAAAATGTATACAGTCTAGACTGATGATTTACCTCATTGGTAGCAACCTTGGAGTTGGTTTTCATGTCGTAGATTTCTACGACATTTGGTGTGAATACGAATTTCTTTTCGGTGCCGAAATTCTTCATTTGATACACAGAGAGAAGGTTGACAAAAAGCTTGGGAACATGCAACACATTCTCGAAGCTTCCATTGGTGAGTTCAATCCTCCCTTTGCTGGTGACTTCGACATAAGAGTTGTCCCCCATCAGAATAGGAGGACCTTTGCATGAATCCAAAGAATAATAGACGTCTTCTGAGGAAACCATGTGATATGATGCCCCTGAATCTACGATCCAAGCATCAAGTGAGGAGTTGATTGCAGTCAAGGCATGGCTAGAATTTCCTTTCTTGGAATTTGGATCTTCTGGCTTCTTCTTCTTTGCACCCTCGGGGATGCGATCTCCAAGGTTTTTTTGTTGAAGTATCTGAGACATCAGATCTATTTGTTTTTGCATGCATGTAGATTCTGAATGGAATCCTTTGTGACAGTACGTGCATTTCTCTCCTTTTCTTCCCTTTTCTCCTTTGTATCTGGAGGCATCGATGAAGGGTTTTGTGTACCCTTCCTTCTTTGTATGTGCATGATATTTCTTATTATATTTATCTTTAGATTTCTGATATTTGTGGCTTCCATCATGCACAGTGAGTGCATGCGCCCTTGGGTCTTTGATTTCACCCATGTTGATGAGCTTGGTTTTCTCTTGTGTCAAGGATTCAATAAGTCCTCAAGAGAAGGCATCTTCCAGGTGGATCCAGAGGAAAATATGATAGTATGGAATGTGGATACGAATACATATAATTCAGGTCCAATCTTGGAGAGAATTGTAAGAACCATTTATTTCTCCTCCTTCAATTTATCAACCTCGCAAGCTTTGAGTTGCGACAATAAATCCTTGAATTTTGTAAAGAAATCTTGGATATTCTTGAAGATTTTTGGATCCAATGTGAGAAGCTCCACCTCTAGAATGTGACCCCTCATCTCATCCTTTTTTCCAAAGATACCTTCCAAGATGGTTCAGGCTTCATTGGGAGTCTTACAGAAAGATATATGAAAAAGGACATCGGGAGAAATAAGACTGCAAATTGTTTCGAGTGCCTCATCCATGCGATTTAACTATTTGGATTTTTCTATGGATGATGTCAGTTTTGTATCTGTATTCATGGTTAACCTATACAACCCTCTGTATCGGAGATGTATGGCTATTTTCTCCTTCCATGCAAAACAATTGTAAGGTGTAAGAATGAATTCTTTTTGGAATTCCATCTTTTCGTTGTCTTCGATCTTTTGTACCTACAAAAAATTTGGTGTATCTTTTCCTTACAAGTCCATTGGCTCTGGTGCCATGTAAATGTGTTGACCTACACAGAATGGATCTATCTAAACAATGATACACACATTTGCAGAGATAATTGGAAAAAGAAGAAGGAGAGAAAGAATGGAAAGAATTCTCATTAACCGTTATGAATAATGAATAATTTACACATGATATACTCTTTATAACTCAATGAATTCAACTTGAGGTGAACCAAGTCACCATAGTGGTGGTATAGAGTGATCTTAACACACACCATTAGTTACAGGAGTGAACTACCACATATTCTAGTCTCTCAAGTAGTTACGGGAGTGAACTGCCACCTAGTTGAGTTAACTAGTCAACTAGTCTTTAGTTAACTGACTGAACATAAAGTAGTGAGGAGTAAACTCAAGGAATAAATGATAATGCACCCCTTTGTTTATGATACCAAGGAAATGTTGAATTATCATGGTGATGATCCCAATGCAACATCTAAACTCAACTCAACTAGTCAAACTGAAGTGTGAATTGAAAGAGAATATTCTCTAGGTGGAATATTCTCTCCTAAAATATAGGAGACTGGATAATGACTAATTATGACTAATAAACAAATAAAAACCTTAGGAAAAAGAAATCCTAGGTCTGTGTGAAGTAACTCCAACAGGGTATTCCATGTAATGGAGCTATTTCTCTCATATAAATATCAAAAATGTTGGTTTCCTTGTGAGTGAGCTTAACTAGAATAAAATGGGAATATTTAGTAAGCTTATCCACCACTTCCATGATAGAATCATGTTTCTTGTTTGTTTCAAGAAGTTTGGTGATGAAATCCATTGTTACAACTTCCCATTTCCACTTAGGAATGGGTAATGGTTGTAGCAAACCAACTAGGTGTCTATGCTCATCTTTTACCTTTTGACATTCCAAACATTTGGAAATACAATCAACAACTTATTTCTTCATTCCTGGCCAATAATATTGGCTCTTGACAACTGTAATAGTTTTCTGATAACCTGGGTTCCCAGTGTAAGGTACATTATTCATTTCTCTCAATATCATATTTTTCAATTCATGAGAATTTGGTACATAAATTCTTCCCCTGTACATGAGAATTTCATCATTATCTAGCTTGTATTCTTCAATTTTCTGTTGTAAATTACCTTGCTGTAATTTTTCCACTAATTNCAACTAGTCAAACTGAAGTGTGAATTGAAAGAGAATATTCTCTAGGTGGAATATTCTCTCCTAAAATATAGGAGACTGGATAATGACTAATTATGACTAATAAACAAATAAAAACCTTAGGAAAAAGAAATCCTAGGTCTGTGTGAAGTAACTCCAACAGGGTATTCCATGTAATGGAGCTATTTCTCTCATATAAATATCAAAAATGTTGGTTTCCTTGTGAGTGAGCTTAACTAGAATAAAATGGGAATATTTAGTAAGCTTATCCACCACTTCCATGATAGAATCATGTTTCTTGTTTGTTTCAAGAAGTTTGGTGATGAAATCCATTGTTACAACTTCCCATTTCCACTTAGGAATGGGTAATGGTTGTAGCAAACCAACTAGGTGTCTATGCTCATCTTTTACCTTTTGACATTCCAAACATTTGGAAATACAATCAACAACTTATTTCTTCATTCCTGGCCAATAATATTGGCTCTTGACAACTGTAATAGTTTTCTGATAACCTGGGTTCCCAGTGTAAGGTACATTATTCATTTCTCTCAATATCATATTTTTCAATTCATGAGAATTTGGTACATAAATTCTTCCCCTGTACATGAGAATTTCATCATTATCTAGCTTGTATTCTTCAATTTTCTGTTGTAAATTACCTTGCTGTAATTTTTCCACTAATTCCTTGTATTGAAAATCTAAATTTGCAGTCTCCATTCTATGTTTAAAATCTAATTTGTACATGCTAATGTCTATAACATGCAATTCATGCACTCTTCTACTCAGTGCATGAACCACTTTGTTCTCTATCCCCTTGATATGATTTATGTCAAAGTCGTATTCACTGAGAAATTCTAACCATCTTCTTTTCCTAGCATTAAGAGTTGGTTGATCAAATAAATATTTTAGACCATTATGGTCTATCCTCAGCTCAAAAAATTTCCCCATGAGGTAGTGTCTCCATTTCCTCCATGCATGCACTATAGCTACCAACTCCAAACCTTGAGTGGCATAGTGTCTTTCATGCTCCTTCAACTTCATTGATTCATAACATATAACAAACCCATTTTTACTGATAACTCCACCAAGTCCTTATTTACATGCATTTGTGCAAACAATGAAGTCTTCATTTGGGTCAACAATCCTTAGTATTGGAGAACTTGTTAATAATTGTTTCAAGTGTTGGAAACTCTTTTCACAATCCAATGTCCATTGAAACTTCACAACCTTCTTTTGTAAGGAAGTGAGTGGGTGTGCAATCTTTGAGAATACTTCAATAAATCTCATATAATATCTTGCAAAGCCTATGAATCCTTCAATAAATCTCTGATAGTAGCCTCTGGGCTTCAAAAACAGGACAAACATGAAGCCTCAGAGAACTATAGTTGTAGTTTGGAACCTTCGGGAAATCAATTCCCAACAATTATCTCACCCAGAGAGAAACTTATCATGGGCCTGATAACCCACCTCTTCAATATCTAATGGGCCTGACAACCTGCTTCTTCAGTCCATATCCCAAGCTAACTGGATACCCAACTAGGTATGGATACATATAGGCTCAGATACCATAATAGGAAGGTACGAAGGACAACTAACTGAGTGAGTGAATGCTCCTGAAATGGCTGAATGGATGAACCAATGATGGAAGGAATGTTGGTTAGAATGCCCCAAATGAACTAAGTCCAAACAATATGTATGCATGTTCCCAACTTGACACTTTTCATGTTGGGAGCTACTTTGGTCCACTTGTCCCCATATTTAGAACTTACGATAAAATAATTATCCATACTTTATACTTTAAGAAATAATAATATAATATTCATTTTTGGCTTAAGCTCCCTAGCTTTTCCCCTTTTCCTTAAATTTTAGCCCCCACCCTTTCCCTAACTAGTGGATTTTAGTCTCCCATACTCTTTTATCGTGGGTGGTCTGTGTTCAACGATGTATTTTATATTAATGATGAGACATATACAAGAATAGGCGCATTGGCCTTTAGCATCTAGGATCTTTTGCCTAATACAAACATAATCCTCCTAGCTTATAATAACTAGATCACCAGCCTATAAAATAAAACATATACATAAAGGCTTGCTGGCCTCAATATCGTGTGCACTTAAGATGATGCACACGGTATCCTGGAATGTGAACACTTCATCATTTTACTGCGCAGTACATGCGCGCACTATGCCATGTGTTGCAACACATATATGTTTCTAAAATTTTGATTTTAAATAGATTTATTTCCCAATTAAATAAGAGAAAAGCACACTTAATTCTTACCGTTAATGAATTTTTCTACTCTGATTGAACGACCCTTTTTTCTCTAATTATTTGGAGCCTCCTGGGTGTTAAAAGGTCTAGTCCCTGGAGATGTTGCGTCAGAATTTTGGATTTCAGAGTCTCGCGCTTTAGGCGTTTCACTATACAAACTTTTTGAAGTCCTGATACCCGAAACTTATGGATAAAAAAAGGTTAAATCGATGTTAAATGAATTAATATCGATTAATACTTAATTAGTAATTTCACAATTTCAAAGTTCAAGCCCTTTCCATCTATCATATCCATAATTCACGACACCCGAACTCTCGAATGTCTTAAGAATTGAACGTGATTTATTAAGAATTAAAAGCAATTAGTAAATAATTAATCTCTTCACGTTTTCACATTTCGAAAGTCATGTCTTGAGCTATTTTAGGATATCTCGAGGCCTGAAACTACAAGAAAGGATTAACGATAAACGAGATTAATTAAAGATTAAAGATAATTAAAAAATCAATTAATCCCTATGCGATTTCACGTTTTGGGAATCCTATCTTGAGATGCTATATGATATCCTGAAGTCGGAAACCATGAAATAATACATAGTTAAACGCAATTAATTAATTGGTTAAGAGGAATTATTTCTTGATTAGCGTTTCATTGAATCATAACTCAGGCAAATTCAAATGTTTCTAATCACAAATCACTAGAAATTAATAACTTTAAAAATTGATTTATGACAATCATGCCAAAAAAGATCCTGGACCACTGCCTAAATCATTTTCATTAAGGAAAGTGAATGCTTCGTCAGTAGATTTATTGATAAATCAATGCAATTAAAGAAAAAATATATTGAATTTTTGAATTTCATTGTGCATTTTCACTGAGTAGCAAGTTTTTGAGATAAAGAACTTTGTGCATTTCCTATGGAAGATAACAAAGTTCTGGCCGGGTGTGATACCATGGCTCCAAAAAAAACAACTAAAGTGTTTGGTGAAGGTTCGAGCCATAACACAGATGTCCTTGATGACACTTCACCCAAAATCATAGACACCATTAAATATTGGATGCAGGTATTCAATATTCTACAACATGAATTAGTCAACTACCCAGACGATTCAGGTGATGAAGAGACTGAGACCCTAGATACCAAATAAAAAATAGTTTCCCAATCATAGATGCATAGGATAGCAATGAGGCCTAGAATCATGCCTTACAACGATATGATTGGTTCAGAGATGGAAAACGTTGATATCCCAACCATGACCATATATATTCAATGCACAAAAGGTCACAATTGGGTATTTCTGACCATAACATTTATAGGTGTGGTTCAAATTGTCTCCAGCACCCAATTTCATTTACAATGTGAGCTTCATAGTGAACTTTGACAAGAAGGAATGTGCCCAAAATGGAAAAAAATTGCCCGACTTAATTAATGATTGGTTCTCTTGCCCTAAGAAGTTCAGAGCCGACTCCCAATGGAGTATACATGGCTTCCTCACTAGAGCCTCACATGATGTATATAGCAATGATTATGTGTAGAAGCTATGGGAGGGAAAACACAACACATTTATTATTGTCATGGGTTCCTATTATGCAAACAATAGAAGGCATGTATTCTTTTGATTGGGACAATATATTGTCAGACAATTTGGTTAGGGAGATTACAGAATATTAGTCACTAAAATCCAAGAGGAAACCTGCCCCATTTTTCATGCCAGCTTACATTATGGATGTTGTATGTTTTATGACACCTTTTCCTCTGATAGGCTGGAACTAGAGTCCAACTATTGTTGAGCCCATACATGCTTATCATTCAAATATTTGGGACGATAAAGCGAAATATTTCTTCTACGAAATATGAAACTAGGTGGTGGTATAAATGCATACCACTATATATGGTTTCCCACCTCCCAGGATTTCTAACAAAATAGTGACTAATCTAGGGAAGATAGTAGACTGGTACATTAAATAAAATTTCTCCTATATTAGGGTTTTTGGATGTTTGGTTCCTCCACATGATCTTCCTAAATTTTTACTAGATCGATTGGTGTGCCGTGAAATAGAACATAAAACTGTGCTTGGGAGAATTATTAAGGAAATGAAAGCAGCACAGAAAAGGGTATGGATCACCTTTCCCATACAGATTGGTATGTTTTCACTATTGGATTTAGGCCATGAGAAAGTAGAGGCCATGACCCTGGAAGAAATCAAGCTTGCCAATATCGAATTTAGGAAGCATGATCCATAGAAGATCATAGGTAATCACATGGCCCTCTACAATTTGAAAAGGTATGAACATGAATATTATCCTCATGACGAATTATTTCGAGGAGCAAGGTCCTATCAGGAAGTCTAGAGTTGAGTTCAAACTCTGGCTCCAGACAAACTGGCTGAGTTTTATAACTTCCAACAACATTGAAGAAATAGCCTTCCCAAAGTATTGAAGGGAGAAACCCTAATGCCTCTGGTTGCACAGAGAATTGAATCCTAGTGTGTAGATACAGGGAATTCCAGCGAAAAATATGCTCAAGAAAATCTAGAGAAAACTGATGTTTTGATTCAAAAGCAGGACACCATGTTGACAAATACATGAAGTTATCAAGATAAATCTCACATAGAAGCCTCGATAAAAAAGGAAGAATACCAACCACCATTCACACCAGGTAAATCAGTTATTGATACAATCGAGCAATATCCATCCACCAATATAGGCAACCCCATCCAATCTATCACACCTTTACATTCTAGTAGAGGGAGCCCTAGCATTGAAGTTGTATTCATAGAAGATCGCATGCCTATTTCGGTAGAAGAGATGCCCCCTTCCAGGATTTTCTTCAACAAGAAGAGAAAGGCTGTAGTAAAAAGAGAAATACATCAGAAGGAGGGTGTTCCTGTCAGGACGCACATAGTACTGTATGATGGGTAGGCTCAGGAAGAAGCATATTTCGCTATGGATGTGGCAGATTCATTAGGACCCTTTGACACTACAAACCATTTTATAGTGGGCAACCTTAAGGAGAAATTGAAGCAGAAGGATTTTCTAGTGAGCGAGTTGTGAGACAAAGTAAATACTATGGAAAAGGGAATTAGGAGTGAGAGGACTAAAGGATTTGAGTAGATTAGAGCCCATGACAGGAAGTAAATTCAATAGATCAATATCAACCTTGATGAGATGCAAAAAAATTCCCATGCAAGCAGGGAATTCGTTAAAAAACTATAGGTGAAAATAAGCTTGACCGAAAAAGTAGCAGTGGATATCTCATCTTTCCAAGCCCAATATTTAGAGGTACATGAGAAGTTTGGATCATCCCAGTGAATCCTTTTGAATAAAATAGAATGCATTCAAGACTATTATCGATTGGCATAAAACTCTTTAAATAATATTTTCATAAAAGAGAAGGAGGCCACTGCAGCTAGAGTTACATTCCAGGAGGTTGTCCTGTGAGAAGAAAAGGAGGAAGTTTCTAGGGTCACTAGATTTTCACTCTCAGAACAAACCTGAGGAGATATAATACTTAATACCTGGGAGGCTAATATAGTTGAAAGTAAAAGATTGGCCAGGGAGGTAAAAAAGGCCTGTGACGAAGCATTCTATTCTATTGACAAAGAGTCACTGTACGTTGGAAGAGATAATATCTCTGAAGCCCTAGGACCGATCGATATGGAAAAAAATTAATCTAATTTCAAGGCAAGTATGGAAGAAACCCAGGCTTAACATTTACAATTAAAACAGAAGGACCTTACTCTAATAAATAAATGGATAGTCAATCCTATTTTGAGACTACATTCTCTATCTCTAGAAGCTAGGAGGATGGAAGATAAGCTGCCTCATATAGAAAATAAATTTTATACCTTTGAGATAAATGATACAAAAGAGCCCTCCAAGCTAGTGGTTCAATTTGTGGGTAGATGCATTCAGTGCATTGTGCAAGGGAAATCCAGCACATCTGGGAACAAATGATGCATAGGTCATTATTAGAGACCAACTATTTTTTGAGTTGGAGTACATGAAGAATAAATGTCTCTTCTAGCAGGCAAAGAGATAGAAATTTTCATATGAAACATTTCATTTTTTATTCATAGTATTTAATGTTTTTGAATTATGAGAATTCCAACCGTCTAGGGTTGAGAATATTTTGTATATATGCATAGTTTGAAGACTTAATAAAGGTTTCTTCTTGTTGGAATGTAATAGAGAGAAATTATCCTTTGTGAGAATTAATACAAGTGCAGACAAAGATTCTAATCTTTGTGTAGTTTGAGTTATGTTTCTATTACACATCAAAATTACTCACTTTAATAGTGTCACAAGTGTCGTCATTACAAGTGTTGTAAGTGTCGCATCTTGTTCGCAAGTGTCGCATCTTGACCACAAGTTTCGCAAGTGTCACAAAAATTATACTGTCATATTGCCTATGTCATGCCTCTAACAACATCATAAGGACACTTAATACACCTCAAAGACTGGTTTTGAAGAGGAGAAATCACTTGACAAGGAGTACAAGCCTTTTTCCACTGAAAAAACTACATAAAAATGATTTTTTGGAAGGCAGCGCTCCCCTACCCACTGTCGGGGAGTGTCATCACCCCCTAGCCTTATTTGGGGGAGCAGTTAAATGCCTTATGCACCCTTTTGGGGGAGCACTACCCTTCCTGAGCAAATTTTGGTTTGTTGAGATAAATCAGGGAAGAATCCCCTCAATCTTTGAAGTTGTTTGGATTCAAATATGAGTTCAAGGCATGATATTAGGAAAGATCCACAATTGAAGGAAAGGAATCCTCAACTTATCCCAAAGTTATCCCAAGTGGTTGGGCCTCTCCAAACCTATATAAGGAGGTCTCCTCATGGTGAAAGCAGCGGATGGAGATTGAGAATTACACAAAACTTATGATCCCATAAGTGAGATTCCATTGAAGCATAATCAATGTAGATTACTTGAGCAAAGAGGTTGTACAAGGAGAGCTAGAAGAATTTGTTGCACCTTCATCAGAGGATTGTAAATACTCTTCATTTGTTCTCATTAATATACATACATGCTTGGCCTATTTCTTTCAAGTTTATGTTTGTTCTACATAAACTTGTCTTTAGTAGATAGATCTGTATTTGAGCTAATCTCAGTAGAATAGGAAGCTTGTTGTATCTTTGTTTTTTCTATAGGACCTATCGAGGATCTTGGGATTGAATCTCAACTTAGACTTTGTGAGGAGAAACGTCGTTAACAAGGTTCAGATTTTTCTTTTTCCTCTTTGTATATTAGCTTAATTAGATCTAAAAGAATTTCAGTGACCAATGATAACACCCTTTCTGTCTTGGTTTTAGGGGTCTAGATACCAAGAGGGAATCCACTTTTCCATAGGAGGATTCTCCTATAATAGAAATTGGCGACTCCACTAGGGAGGAGCTCTGATTTTTGTTTCCTTTCCTAGATCTTGTTTTGGCCCTTTTCCCACTTCTTGACCTTCTCCATACTGTCTTTGATTCTTAGATCTGATTGATTGGCTCTTAATTTCATCACCTTCAGATTGATTGACTGAGTTTGCTTGATTCTTTGAATTTTTGGGCATTTTTTTTTTAATTTTTAGAGGCCAGTGCCCCCCTACCCTTGTTACGAGAGTGCTGACACTCCCTACTAGTCTCACACAGAGCATTGGAATGCTCTGGTGCCCCTTACACCAGAGAAATGCCCTCTTTCTGTGAAAAATACTTTAGGGTTTCTTTATTTAACGTTCAATTTTTTCTTTTGGCACTTGCTCAGGGTCTTATCATCTCAGTTTATATTTATCTTCTCCTTCAACACTCTACTTTCTCAGAATTGATCACTTTTTGTTTGGAATTTTCACATTTCCTTTCCTTCCCTTGAAGTCACTGTTTGTCTTTGTTGATATAGAGTCAACTTATTGTTTTCTTCTCATTTATCTAACTGAGTGGAATCTTTTGTGAGGAAATTCAAAGGTCTATGCACCATTCCATTTGATCTTTGAGGTCATCTTCCCAAGCAATTAAGTTTTCAGTGGTTTCTCTATTCTCCTTATCTTTTCTTGGATTCTTCTTCACATTTTATTGTCTTCCTTGAATGCTTGCATTTAAAGTAGTAGAATTGCATGTGTTTTTGACATTTTGGCACATTGTGCATCTGTAATGATGAATGTTTTCTCCTTCTCATAGCATAGTTTTCATCGAAATAAAAATATTGCATCTTAATCTCTTTGAATAACCTGGAGTCTGTCAAAACACCATATTGTCCATGCCATTTTCCTTTTGAGTAACAACAACCTTAAAAATCAAGCACAAAACTAAAATTGATTAGACATTTTTATATTTTCTAGTAGCAAACCTACATGAGATTAGTTGTAGGGCTTTGGAATAGGTGTGAAAGATAACTTTACAAAGATGCAAAGAAACATATGATATTTTGTTAGGGAGAATTGAAATCCAATTTCTACATTTTGTCCTGGGAAGCCCTTCTCACACAAGGGTCAATCACGAGGTCACATTAATACTAGAAGAGTTACTCACCCTGTTTTGTCATTCTTGGTGTAGAGATTGCACGTATTATGGGGGTCGCTTGAAGGTATACCCACAATGATCAGTGGAATCCTTTCAAGTTGATTTAAGGCTAGATACCCTGCCCTTGCATGTGGATCAGACTGTCGATTTTTTCCCCAGGCATCATTGTTGCAGTTGGAAACCTTAGTGGCCTATCTATTTAGGGTCTTTACAGAAGGTGACTATGGAGGGGCAAGTCTTCACATTACCTGGAATCGATGCTGGCTAGACTCACTTAGGCTCCTTGGAGGGTATACCCACGTTTATGTGTGGGAGCTTGCACCAGGGTGTAAGTCCATTAAGCATGTCGTTAACGTAACTTTTCCACCCACTCTATCTCAAACCCTTCTCACTTTTTTCCCGCGACGTTGGATTTCATCACCAACTTTTTGGGTTACCGGCATGGTTGTTTTCCACTCCGGTCATCTCGAATGCAGGTGCTTTAGATGTAAGAACACCGCCCACACATCAACCTCATGTCAACCTTTCTCCTTCTTTTCCCATCAAGTATCCTTCCATTTCTCCTTCTTCGCCTAGTGAAAGATCTCAAGAGAGTAGCCAGATTGATAAGAAGAAGAAGAAACAAAAAGAGAAGAAGAAGAACAACCAGAAAGGGACCAAGCCCCCAACTACATAAAATGTTGGATCTAAGAAACCAGATACTGTGAATAGTACTAGGAGTGTTGATAAGGTAGATAAGGTTAAAACGAAGAATCTAAAACACAAATTCCCTTGCAGTATTTGTAAGGGTGGTCTGAGGGATGGCACTGGTATTCCCAAGGTCTTATAAATGTGGTCTTCCACATCATCGGCCCCTACTAGTCATGCCAGTGATACTCCATCAACTAGTGATGTTAAGTTTGGTAAGAAGAATACAACTGTCAAATTTTGTTGTATGTTAGCCGAAGGTGATAATTATTCTCACCTTTGTCCTCATATGGATGAGGCTTCTTCTCTTTTGGAAAAACTTCAACTTTGAAAAGGTTATCGTAAGCTTTCTCCCAACCCATCGTCATTTGATGGACTGGTCAATCCGGTTCCATCCCTAGTCAATCTAGTTGATCAAGTGTTCAATCTAGTTTCATTCTCAGTTGAACCACTCACCAAAGTAGTTGATCCAGTTCCATCAATGATCAACCCCACTTTTCATCTGGAAAGTGAAACCCAAGTCACTGATCCAGTCCCATCATTGGTCAGTCCCACCCTTCATCTGAAGGGTGTCAAAGTGGTTGACCCAACTCCTCCATCGGTCGATCGCACTCCTCCTTTGAGAAGTGTCAAAGTGGTCGCTTCATTTACTTCATCGATCAATCCCACTCCTCCTCTAACTAGTGCTAAAGTGACTGATACATTCCCTTCATCGATCAGTCCCACCTTTAATCTGAAGAGTTCCAAAGTGGTTTCTCTGTTTAGATCATCGGTCAATACCACTCTTCCTCTAAAGAGTTCCAAGGTGGTCGATCCAATCTCATCATCGATTGATTCTACTCTCCCACTAGAGAGTAAACCTGATTCTACCCATGTTTTTCTCATTGAAACAAGATCTACTGTGCCAAGGGGAATTCCTCCTTCTCCTATGAAAACCCTTCCAAGTATTGAGGCCATCGTTTTGGATTGGTGTGTGCTAACTAGACCTTGTCTTCCCTCTCACATTCCTTTCAAGATTATAGTAAAATTTTGTGGTCAGGACATTCCTCATATGCTGATAGATGAAGGTTCATCCATTAGTATTTTTTCCTCTTTCTTGGCAAGCTTTGGGTTATCCTAAGCTTGTGTCGGTTACCTAGACTCTATTCACTTTCAACAAAAGAACCAATCACCCTTTAGGGATCCTTCCTCAGTTTTCAGTAACTTTGGGAGGGAAAACAGTCTTTATTGATGTTATGGTAGTCCAGGACCCCTTGGATTTCAATTTACTCCTTGGGCAAGATTATTTCTATGCCATGAAATCTATTGTGTCCACTCTTTTTCGTGTGATATCTTTCCTGCATGATGGAAGAATGGTGACTATTGATCAGCTTTCATTTTTTGGGCCTGACTTGACCATCATCCCAATGACCTCCCTAAACGGGTCTTATATGTAGTCGGTATCACTTCTTCCACAGGTCAATTATGTGGCCTTGTCTCCCATGACTTCAAATTATGATGATTTGGATCTGGTAGTTGACATGGTGATCTCTTTGGTAGGGATATTGGAGCTATATCTCCTTACCCCTAACGAGACCCTCGACATGTGTTTCGTCTAGAGAATTCTTCTTCCATGCAATGAAGATCCCCTGGAAGCCATGACTGAGTTTTGTCCCTTGGCATGTTTTCCCTCCAGGGCATCATCCTCTTGGAAGCCATGATCAAGAAGAGGTCACGAGCATAGTTTCTATTCTTTGTGGAAAGCTCTTTAAAAAATGAAACATAAGCTACGAGCATAGTTTCGCTTCTTTGTGGAAAGCTTGTTAAAATATGAAACAGAAGCTACGAGCATAGTTTATCTTCTCTGTAGCAAGCTCATTAAAAAATGAAATAGAGGTCTTGAGAATAGTTTTCCTCTTTGTAGAAAGCTCGTTAAAAAATGAAACATAACTCTGGGGATTGAACCTAGAGCCTTGAGAATTGTTCTTTTCCTGTGTCAAGCTCGTTAAAAAATGAAAAATTCACCTCTCCTATCAGGTCGAGTCTTTCACCAAATCTCATAGATGTCGAGTCGAGTCTTTCGTTAGGTCTTATATTTGAACCTTCATTTCATCCACCCATATCCTTTTTATCCATATAGTACAGAAATTGGTGACAACTTCACATTCAGTGAATGAATTGAAGCTTGAGGGGCATGTCTCCGGCCTTCTGATAATCATTCTAGAGTAAATCCACTAGCTTTCAAGCTGGGGGTAGAGTATTGAGCTTAGTCTTTTTTCTTTCTCACGCTCGTAAAAACATGAGAATGTAACCAAGCAACATTATATCTCTTTTTCAGGCTTGCATGGATACACAAAAAAGGAACCGCATGGAGTCTTCTTTAAACTCTTTTCAGACTCTCTAAACATGAAAATACTATCGAGTGATCTTGCTTCCTTTCCCACTCATTAAAAGGTTTGAAAGGGAGTCTTTCGAGTGATAATTTATCTCTTTTTCGGCTTTGCGAGACTAATATTATGAAAAGGACCACATTGGAGTCACCTTTAAGTCATTTTCAGACTCTCTAAATATGAAAAACAACCAATTTTACCTTATCTGGACTTGTTAAACAATCATACAGTAAAGGGCCCATACGAGATCAAACATGTACTTTTTCCAGTTCATTAAACAAAGGAAGAGGAACTTACCGAAGGTGAGTTATATCGAGCATGTGTTACCCTCCTTGAGCTCGTTAAACCAAAAATAGGTACTCATCTATCTGGATGGGGGAGGAAATTGAAAGAAGCAAGCCAAGAAATTTTTGAGAACTTTACTAGTGACCTTACATTCTCCCTTGAACACAAAATTTTATCTTTGCACGCATTTCAATTTGCTATACCTCTGCACTGAACCAATCCTTTGAGTTTCCTTACTCCTTTGGGTCACCCAACGTAAGTCATAGTTTCCACTACATCATCATGTTTTGGTCCATGTCAAGTTTTTGTTGTTGTGCCTTAGTGTTCAATGGAAGTATCTATCTCGAGAGTCAGCCATCAAAAATATCATGTTTCAATACTTGTGTCATTCCATGTTCATTTGATCCAACTATTACATATCTATGTCCATTTCGTGTTGTTGATGGGGGATACATCAAGGCCCTCCTTCGATGAGTCTATTCCTACTGACTTCAACACATTATCTGGGAGATAGACTTAGAAACTCATTAGTACTTTGGGACCTGCATGCCTCAATGATAGGCCTCCTCGCGTCCGACAATAGGCTTATATCATTTACCTCTAATTGGATGATTCCATGGATGTTCAACTTCAGCTCATCTATTCACATTCACTGGAATGTACTAGGGTACCCTGGGAATCATTGACATCAGTGGTGATTTCCCTCGTGCTTGTTAATGGTTTACATCATTGACCAGTAATCAAGTGGTTTATGCCATGTTCAACATCAGGACATCTATTCACATGGTTAGATTTGTACTACATTGTGATTGGTAAGAAGACCCTAGTTTGAGTCATTCACTCTGATATATACTTTACCCAGGTTGCGACGAAGTTTCTCTTGAATATTGACACATATACTGTCACATAGATGCACTTTGTATTAGTCTGTGGCTATGTCTTGTCATATCGTAGATCCACAATGTAATTTTCATTCCTATGATCAATTCATGTCATGGAAGTATAGATCCACATTATATTTTTAGTGGCTATACCTTTTTGTCAATATAATTATGGATCTGTAGTGTATTCTATGGCATCCATACCTGAAAAAGCCTTTATCACTCAAGCATAGGTATGCCTACATTGGGTTTGAAACATATTATAATATTTGTTTGATGGTTATGTGCATCTTTTTCTAGGTTCTTCATGTCCATACCCTTGCTTGAAAAAGTCTACAAAATACTTCAGTCATCATCGTCTTCTGACTTCACACTTTCAGGGCCAATCTGTTACACATCAAAATTACTCACTTCAATAGTGTCACAAGTGTCGTCATTACAAGTGTTGTAAGTGTCACATCTTATCCACAAGTGTCACATCTTGACCACAAGGGTCGCAAGTGTTGCAAACATTATACTGCCATCTTTCCTATGTTGTTCCTCTGACGACATCATAAGGACACTTAAGACACCTCAAAGACTAGTTTTGAAGAGGAGAAATCACTTGAAAAAGAGTACAAGCCTTCTCCCACTTAAAAAGCTACTTAAAAATGATTTTTGGAAGGAAGCGCTCCCCTACCCACTATCAGGGAGCAACGATGCTTTCTAGACTTCTTTGGGGGAGCATTGAAATGCTTTGTGCACACTTTTGGGGGAGCGTTTCCCTTCATGAGTTAATTTTGGTTTGTTAATATAAATCAGGGAAGAATCCCCTCAATCTCTAAAGTTGGTTGGATTCAAATATGAGTTCAAGGAATGATCTTAGGAAAGATCCACAACTGAAGGAGAGGAATCCTCAACTTATCCCAAATATCTCTCAAGTGGTTGGGCCTCTCCAAACCTACATAAGGAGGCCTCCTCATGGTGAAAGTGGAGGATGGAGATTGAGAATTACACCAAACTTATGATCCCATAAGTGAGATGCTATTGAATCATAATCAATGTAGATTACTTGAGAAAAGGGTTCGGACAAGGAGAGATGGAAGACGTTGTTGCACCTTCATCATAGGATTGTAAGTACTCTTCATTTGTTCTCATTAATATACATACATTCATGGCCTGTCTCTTTCATGTTTATGTTTGTTCTACATAAACTTGTCTTCAGTAGATAGATCTGTGTTTGAGATAATATTAGTAGAATAGGAAGCTTGTTGTATCTTTACTTGTTCTATAGGACCTATCGAGGAGCTTGGGATTGAAGCTCAACTTGGACTTTAAGAGGATAAACGTCGTTAAAAAGGTACACATTTTTCTTCCTCCTCTTCTTATATTAGCTTAATTAGATCTAAAATAATGGCAGTGACCAATGATAGCACCCTTTTTTTCTTGGTTTTAGGGGTCTATATACCAAGAGGGAATCTACTTTTCCATAGGAGGATTCCCCTATAACAGTTTCCCTCTTGTATTCCATATTTCTAGTTTCTTTTATGTATTCTTGATAAGTGAGTGTTTACAATTTAGTACCAAGGCTACTGTAATCACATCAAATTGGTTGTTCATTAAGAAATAATTTTTTCCTCTATATATGTTGTAAGTAAATACAAGACCTGTGAGCTACTTGGATATTTGAATATTTTATCCTTTCAAGAGTGCATGCTTCATTTTATTCTACAGTGAACAAGGTAAGATTCATCTTTCATTGATGATTTTTTTTTTTTTATGGTTTTGTAAGTTTCCCTCACACCATTTAATTTCATAAATTGACTCATACCACAAATTACAGATGATGTCTTGTTCTTTTTTTTATTTTCATTTGAGGAATTAAATCTTATATAAATAACAGAAGGAAAATCACCTTTCAAAATAAACTTTCATTTTTATGATTCCTTGACATTACTCTTTCAAGCGTTAAGTGTAATCTTAGGAACAACATCTTGTTGGCACCGTTGTCGGGGACAAAGATACAAAGTTACTTTTCCCTGGGAGAAATGGCAGCATAATATTTTGTCTTTGATAATGAACAAGGATTGAATACTGTATTAAGGATTTTTATCTTTCACTTGGAGACTCCACTATCGATAAGATGGAATTTGGTAGAAAGAATACCAGGAAGAACCTAGACGAATAGCAGACTACATCTATAGCAGATCCTGAAAATCTTTTGAGATGAAGGGGACACCCCAGGTAGGCTATTGCATCTGCAATTAAGGTTTACCAACCTAAATCTGTGTAAACTAATGCTAAGGTTCCACTTGAACAGACAATCTCATAAGAAATTTACACACAAAGCCACTTCAAAGATACATCAAATGATAAACTTGAAATTGAAATCATAAACCCTGAACCAATTTTACCTAAAATAAAAGCTGAGACCGATTCAACTTCCACCTCTACCAGTAAAGTTAAAGGACCATTTTCTATACCCTTTTTTATTTCACGGATCCCCGAAGTAAAGGTTTCTATTCCATGAAACTCTGAGGAGTATATCGTGTATCCTGATTCAACTCTTGTTGGTTCTCCTGTCTATATATCATATAAGTCTGAAGAACCTAGTCTCCATTTCCATTTCCCCCTCTTTTTAGATCTTTTTTCCCCTACTGGTATATCTCCAAAACTCCAATATCCTCATCCTAAGGTAGCCGAAATGCCACTACAAGTTTACGAAAACCCTCTTTTTATCTCTCGAAGTTCATCCCCTCAACTTCAAATGTCTGTGGTTGTAGGAGGTGGTGCCGAAGGTGGCACCAGAGGTGGTACTAGAGGAGGAGGCATCCAAGGGCCACCACTTCCCCCTCCTAGTATTTTTTCCAAAGCGGTGGCCATATATGCCCCTTTAGTCCTTCCCCCTATCCTTCATGATTTACTAGACAACTATATGAAAAACTTACTAAAGTTCACGAGGGAAGGAGACCTAACTGCCATTGAGCACATAAAAATTTTCTATCAATTCATGGATATCCTTGGCATTGAGCATGAGGATGTTTACTCGAGGCTTCTGGTGAAAATTTTTGAAGGGAAAGTCATAATTTTTTTTCGAGGGCTCCCTATAGGTTCTATAGCATCTTATGATGCCCTAGAAGCCACCTTTTTAAGGCAGTGGGTAGAGAAAAAGGATCACTTTTATTACCTGAAAAAATTTTGGGCTTTGAGGAAGAAGAGTTCAGAGTCAGTCTTAGAGTTCACCTAAAGGTTTAATAAACTCTATCACAAAATTCCAACAGAAGTTAAACCCTCCTAACCTGCGGCTAAAGTAACTTTCGTGGGAGCTTTTGAGCCAAACTTTGTCCTACTTTTGAGAGAAAGGATGTCTAATGAACTCACAAGAATGTAGAATGAGGCCATCAAAATCGATTTGAATATGATGGGATCGGGAAAACTGAAAACCAAAGTCAATATGGGAGCTAAAGAAACCAAATGTTTCATAGAAAAAGCTAGACCCTCCGGATCTCAGAGGTCCACAGAGGAAAAAATGGATGACAAGGCTAAAATAATCATAGATTTATCAAAAAATATCTCTAAGATGGAACTTGACCAAGATAAAACTGATTCGTTTTCTAAGAGATATTTCAGAAGGAACCCCAACCCCCAGATCCTGCAGATACCAGTAAAAAATTAAGACCAGAAAATCAAAGCTCCTTTCAAAAAACAAAAATTCATGCAAAGTGACGACATATCAGACTATGAAGAGTTAGATGTGTTAAGGTTTAATATATTATTAGGTTTCCTTTATTTCATTAGATAACCATAGAATAAATAGTATCAATAAGAAATACACAATCATAAGAGACACATCATTTATCCTGGGAAACCCTCATGGGGGAGAAAACCCAACAAAAAATTCCTTAATATAGATAGCCAATACAATTTCAAGAGATAACTCAAACAAACACACAAATTCCTCTCCCAAGAATGTGCCTCTCTCTCTCTTCTTCTCCAACGTCATCTCTAGACTTGTGCTCTAATCATCAAGTGAGTGAGTGAACAAATGAGGCACTAGCCTGTCTTATTTATACAATTTGGCACGTGTGAAATGGGGTGTCTTTTCACTGTATGGGCGGACTTCTCATTCTGGGTGGTTATAACCACTTTAATATATTCCATGTGGTTATAACCACTTTAATATATTATGGGGATGAATTTTCATTTAGCCCATTACAATTAGGGTTTGACTAATCCACAATAGGGGATTTGGTCAATTACAATACCTGACATGATCAATCCGCAAAAGGGGATTGATCTAATGAATAATACATCAATAATAATTAGAATACTCTTTGTAGTTACATTATTTCAACACTCCCCCTTAACAAGAAGGGTATTCTAAAATAACATCAGGCGAAAGAGAGGGTAGCATCATCAACAACATATTGGAACACTGACTGGCATATCTATCAATCATTGAAATTTTTTCTCATAATCAATATCATCATTCACAACAAACATCTAGAATGGAACCATCATCCTCATCAACATGAGGCTAAGATAATATCATCATTATCTTCAGCGTGAGGCTAAAGTAACATCATCATTTTCAGCATGAAAGATGAAATGACATCATCATCATCATCATAATCATCTTCAGCAAGGAGATGAAGTGGCATCATCATCATCATATTCAGCAAGAAGTTGAAGTGGCATCATCATCATCATCATCTTCAGCAAGAATATGAAGTGGCACGATCATCATCATCTTCAGTAAGAAGCTGAAGTGGCATCATCATCATCATCTTTAGCAGCAATATCAAAGCACAAAGGTTGGAACACCATCAACAAAAAAAACATCACAACATGAACGATGGAGCATCATGAACATAGACACTAGGCTAAGAGTCTTCAGCACGAGGCTGGCATCACAGCATGAGGTTGGCATCACAACATGAAGTTGGAAACACATCATCATAGCATGAGGCTAGCATCACATCACTTAAGCTGGCACATCATCACAACACAACAATTAAGATGGAATCTCAACACAACAATTAAGTTGGCATAAACAATTAAGTTGGAATATCAACACAACAATTAAGTTGGAATCAACAATTAAGTTGGAATATCAACACAACAATTAAGCTGGCATCAACAATTAAGTTGGAATATCAACACAACAATTAAGCTGGAATCACAACGCTCGGTTAACATCTCAACACAACAATTAATCTGGAAGCACAGCACTATACTGGCATCTCGACACAACAATTATGCTGGAAGCACAACACTCGATTGACATATCAACACAACAATTAAGATGGAAGCACAACACTAGTTTGGCATCTCGACACAATAATTAAGCTAGAATCACAATACTAGGCTAGAATATCGAGACAACACTACTCCCCCTATCGAGGGAGGTCCTTTCGGACTATACTGAGATTATCTCAAAAGTTCTCAAACTTTACATGAGATGGAGGCTTGGTCAACACATCGATAACCTGTTCATCTATGCTAACATATTGGAGCTTTATGGATCCTCTCTACGCCATGTCACAAATGTAATGGTATTGGATATCTATGTGTTTCGAATTGTCATGGAATATAGGATTCTCAGTAATCTTTATCTATATTTGGTTATCACATAGAATTGTGGTTGCTTCCATCTCTAGTTTGAATAGACCAGTCAACAACTTACAAATCCATATGGCTTCACAACTGGCAGAACACGCAACAATGTATTGTGCTTTCGTTGTACTGAGAGAAAGGATTGATTTCTTCTTACTCTGCCATGAGATCATGGCTTATCCCAAAATAAAACAATATCTTGAAGTTCTCTTCCTATCAGAGACACTCCCAGCCCAATCTAAATCAGTGTACCCACTCAGTGTTAAATTATGATCTCCATCATAATTGAGACCATAATCTAATGTACCATTAAGGTACCTCATCACACTTTTTGGAGAAACTAGGTGAACATGTCTCGGTTCTACCAGAAACTGACTCAAAGTGTTCATGGAAAAACATATATATATTCTAGTGTTCATTAGATACATCAACGATCCAATGATCTATCTATACAGCATGGCATCGATCAATTATGACAAAGTGTCGACTAGAAGCTTCAACTTTGTTTCCATGGGTGTATTCATGGACTTTCACTCCAACATATCAAATCTCATTAGGATTTCAACTGCATACTTCCCTTGGTTAAGAAAGATTCTGTTTGGGATCTTCCATACTGTAGTGCCCAGATTTGTAAAGACATTTATATAGATGTAAAGACCATATTTGTAAAGACATTTATATTTCTACAAAATCACTTAATTTCTATAAGATTTTTAAGAAGTATGATTTTCATAATTTGCAAAGCTATCTCCATACTTGCGTAAATAAAATTTGGCAAATAAATACTAAATTTAGGTAAACAATCCACAAATTTGAGTTTAAATACCTCTCTCTGATGCTATCTGCAACAACTTGCTCCCTTCGCTTGAACCTGCTCCCTAGGACACCCCAAAACCAGCCACCCTACCGACTAGTACGCCTAGCCCTAGGACATCAATGGATGTCCTAGCCCTCCGAGCCCAAAACCTCTTCAGCCCCGGTGCACTGTAAATCCCATTGTCAAATTTCACTCTGTCCCCAATACTCCAAGTTCTCTCCTCCCATCGAATGCATGAATCCATCTCCCCTCATACTCCTTCTCCACCTCCCTTATTCCTCATTCACCGCCCTCGCCATTCATTTCCCCCACCAAACACCTTATCTCTTTATTAATGCCTTATCCATTCATTTATTTCTTATTAATTGTCTTATCCTTTACTTAAATGTTCCCTTTTACGTATGGGTTACATTATCCCCCTATGGGATACGTAACCCCATTTAATCATTACATTTTATTTTTAACCATTAATTTAATACTTAATCCATTAATGACTCACTTAATAATTAATCATTCATTAACCCTTAATTAAAGAGTTAATCATACTTAAGCTAATCATAGTAAAAAAATAATTAATTAATAACATATAATTAATTAAGGNTTTGTTGATGTTTAATAGGTCCACCCACATACTTCAATTGAAGATCTAGATGAGTTATCAACTCTTCTTCAAATACCTCTTGTGGCAGGCACTGTCAATCGTGGAAGTGAAGTAATAGGTGCCGGAATGATTGTAAACGACTGAACAACTTTTTTTGGTTTGGACACAACAACAACTGAATTGTCTGTAATTGAATACCAGATGTAGTAACCTGGTAAATTTGTTTTACATTTATTTATTTTACCTTTATTTTTATTAATGTTCTATGTTTTATGTGCAAGTTAAGCAGGCCCTCAGTTCCAGATTTGAACCAGGGCTCTGATACCAGATGTAGTGCCCAGATTTGTAAAGACATTTATATAGATGTAAAGACCAGATTTGTAAAGACATTTATATTTCTACAAAATTACTTAATTTCTGTAAGCTTTTTAAGAAGTATGATTTTCATAATTTTCAAAGCTATCTCCATACTTGGGTAAATAAAATTTGGCAAATAAATACTAAATTTAGGTAAACAATCCACAAATTTGAGTTTAAATACCTCTCTCTGATGCTATCTGCAGCAGCTTGCTCCCTTCGCTTGAACCTGCTCCCTAGGACACCCCAAAACCAGCCACCCTATCGACTAGTACGCCTAGCCCTAGGACATCAATGGACGTCCTAGCCCTCCAAGCCCAAAACCTCTTCAGCCCCGGTGCACTGTAAATCCCATTGTCAAATTTCACTCTGTCCCCAATACTCCAAGTTCTCTCCTCCTGTCGAATGCATGAATCCATCTCCCCTCATACTCCTTCTCCACCTCCCTTATTCCTCCTTCACCGCCCTCGCCATTCATTTCCCCCACCAAACACCTTATCTCTTTATTAATGCCTTATCCATTCATTTATTTCTTATTAATTGTCTTATCCTTTACTTAAATGTTCCCTTTTACGTATGGGTTACGTTATCCCCCTATGGGATACGTAACCCCATTTAAT